>JAOVVI020012467.1:0-11680 GCA_028571085.2 Nepenthes alata | reverse complement strand
ATATATATAGCTCAAATGGAGGGTGAAGTCATATAATAAATCATAAGCTAATATCACGTTTCATAAAGTGTGACCGGCTCCACACCTGCAAGGGACACAAATCAAAATCCACATCTACATCTCATAACGGTTACGTTTTAGACATACAACTTTCGGTCAACTTATTATCATTATCGACTATAATTTAGGCTTACAGCTATTGACCAACTTATTATTATTATTATCAGTTAAAATATAGGCTTGCGACTCTTGGCCAACTTATTATCATTATCGGTTATAATTTAGACTTGCAACTCTTAATCAACTTATTATCATTATCAGCAATAATTTAGGCTTACAACTCTAGGCTAGCTTATTATTATTATTAGCTAGAACTTAGGCCCGCAACTATTCGGCCATTTTTTTATCATTATCACTTATCGGATCACTTATTGATCCATCAGAGCATCGGACCATCATCGTCCTACACACATATCGACCCACCCGATCCTAAAACTATTATAACGCCACACACATATCGAACTACCATGGTCCCACACATATACTGACCCACTCGAGTCTCAGACCACACGGTCCTATACACATATTAACCCATCCAGGCTTCAATTATGTCCCTTTTTGTCTAAACATACTAATACATGAATATACAAGGTCTAGATATTTTTTGGTCTTTCATAAAAGTAATAAAACCCTCTAAAATCACAAAGCTCGAACTAAAAAATTTTAAATCGACCAATAAATTATACATGTATGCACTGAATAAACAAATATAATATATAAAAATAATATCTATATTATTAAAATTTGCAAACAGTAATCAAAGCATATCAAAACAGAATTAGACTACAAATAGAGCTTATAAATATTTGCGTCAACCTTATACCAAACAGATCAAAAGAAAAAATGTTTTGAAGTATTCAAACCGTGCTTTTCTCTCTCCTCTTCCCGTGCGCCTTCTCTCTTCGTGCCGCTTGGCCTTCTTCTCTATCTACGCTTCTCCTTCTTCTCTCCTCTTCCCCTCCGCATGCATTGCTCTCCCGTTCCCTTCTTCTTTTCCTTCGTTCTCATTTTTCTTATTCTTCTTTGCTCTGTCGTACAACCTTTCCTTTTTCTCTTCCCCATTTTTCCTCTCCTCTTTTTCTTTCTTTTCCTTTCCCTTCCCCCCTTTTCTATCTTTTTCTTTCCACCCTTTTTCTGCTTTTGTCACACACCTCCTCTCCCTTTTATTTTCTTCTTTTATTATTATTATTATTATTATTAGTTTCTTTTATATTCCAATCAGCACTCGGGCGCCAATACAAGCGTGTCTTGAACGTTAGCCTAATTGATCCACTTTTTCTTTAAAATTTTATAATATTTAATTAATTTTTATCATATTTAAATTATCTAAAATAATAAATACATTCAAAATAAAATTAAGTGGGGATTCGAGATATTAAATTCTCACATCCTTATAAAATTTTGGTCTCAAAATTTTCATATCTTAATTCTCAAACTGTTAGAGAAATTTCTCCCAAACCTTATCCTCATGCTCCCAAGTTGCCTCATTGAACGAATGATTTCTGCGAAGCATTTTAACTAATGGAATCAACTTGTTACTCAATATTTGATTCCTTTGATTCAAAATTTGGACAAAAATCTCAATATATGATAAATTCTCATCGATTTTAGTGGCTCAAACTCAATCGCATGAGAGGGATCATATACATATTTTCTCGACATCGACACATGGAATACGGCATGACAGCTCTCCAGACTTGGAGGCAAAGCTAACCTGTATGCTAACTCTCTGATTCGCTCCAAAATTTTGAAGGGCCTGATGAATGTTGGCTTCAATTTGTCATTCATTCCAAACCTCAAAATTCCTTTCCTCGGAGATACCTTCAGGAACACATGGTCATCCACATCGAACTCCAAGTTAGATCTTCCCCTATCCATATAGCTCTTATGGTGACTCTGAGCTTCAATCAGTTGATCTTTAATAATTTTGATCTTCTTAAAAGTATCCTGGATAATATCGGGACCTAAAAATCTGCGATCATCAGCCTCCTCCCAATGAATAGAAGACCTGCACCTCCGTCTATATAAAGCCACAAAAGGAGCCATCTCGATACTTGACTAATAATTATTTTTTGTAGGCGAACTCAACTAGTGGAAAATAGTTATCCCAAGTGCCTCTCATCTCCAAAATCGACGCCCTCAATGTATCCTCCAAGATCTGTATAGTTCTTATGGATTGACCGTCTATCTACGGTTGAAACGTTGAACTGAATTGGAGCTTGGTATGCAGCTCTTTGTACAAGCTCTCCTAAATCTTTGACACAAATCCCGAATCTCAGTCAGAAACAATCGAAGTGGGACTACCATACAACCTTATGATCTCATTAATATACAAACAATCCAGCTTATCTCTCGAATACGTCATCCGTATCGACAAGAAATGAGTAGGCATTGTCAATCTATCCACAATCACCCAAATAGTGTCCATATTCATTGCCATGCTAGACAATTCTAAAACAAACTCTATCGTAATGTATTCCCACTTTCAGCTAGGAATCGACAAGGGATGCAAAAGTCCTGGAGGTTTCTTATACTCCACTTTCACCTGTTGACATACGATGCATCTGGCCACATATGACATGATCTCACGCTTCATATTTCATCATCAGAAGGTCATTCTCACGTCCTAGTATATTTTATGTATGTCAAAATGAATCATATACTGCGATCTGTGAGTTTTACGCAAAATTTCTTCCTTAAGTTCCTCAAATATTAGGAACACAAAGTCGGTCATGTAAACAAAGAATCCCATCAGGCTAAATATGAAAATCTACTCGCAACTCACTATCCAAATGTCCCACATTCTCCATCAAATACGAGTCGCTCATCCGATTCTCCTTAATATTCTCCAAAATCTCCGGCTATACTCGGAGATACGATAACAACATCCTCAACCCCTGGGAGTACAATCTAATCGTGCAATTCTTCATTCCATCCAATATTTTCCACTCCTTTATCATCAAATGAGCCATTAAAGTGGAAGACTTTCTACTCACGGTATTAGCAATAACATTTTCTTTCCTCGACTGATATTGAATCTCACACTCATAGCTTTCAACAACTCCATCTATCTCTGCGGCTGCACGTTTAACTCCTTCTGCGAAAATAGATATTTCAAATTCTTATGATTGAAGTAGATTATAAAATTTTTCTCATACAGATAATGTCTACAAATTTTCAGCGCAATGATCATCGTCGTTAACTCTAAGTCGTGGGTAGGCAATCACCCTACCTTGCTACATCAGAACACATCCCAAATGTTTCCTGGAAGTATCATAATATACAGAAAAGCCACCTAATCTATTAGGGATCAACAATAAAGGCGTTGTCATCAATCTTCTCTTTAATTCCCAAAAGCTGACCTCATAGTCGTTATCCTAAACAAACACTGTCTTCTTCTATGATAATCGAGTCAAAGGCACTGCAATTCTGAAGAAATTCTCCACGAAACGCCGATAATGTCCTTCCAAACCTAGAAAACTCCGTACCTTTGCAACATTGGTCGGTCTCTTTCAATCGGCCATCGCTTCCACTTTCTTTGAATCCATAGGGATGCCTCAATTAGAGATGATATGACCCAAAAAGGAAACCTCGTCCAATAAAAAACTCATATTTCTTCAATTTAGCATATAGTTGCCTCTCCTTCAAGGTTTGCAATGCAATCCTTAAATAGGACTTATGCTCCTTGAAGCTCATCGAATAAATCAGGATGTCATCAATAAGGACTACCACAAACTAATCCAGGTCCGGTCAGAACACTCTATTCATCAAATTTAAAAAGGATGCCGACATATTTTTTAACTTGAACGGCATCACTAGAAACTCATAATGATCATACCGCATCCTGAAAGTCATTTTGGGAATATCCTCCCACTTAATTCTCAACTAGTGGTATTGTAAATGTAAATCAATCTTCGAGAAAACTTGAACTCCTTATATCTGATCAAATAAATCATCAATCCTTGGGAGGAGATACTTGTTATTAATTGTGATCTTGTTCAACTTTCAATAATTCATGCACAATCTCATCGATTCGTCTTTCTTTCTCACAAACAACATGGGAGCATCCCACGACAAAACACTAGACCGAATAAATTCCTTATCTAGCAAATCCTGCAACAACTGCTTTAATTCCTTCAACTCAGATGGGGGCATCCTATATAGAGCTCTCGAAATTGGCGATGATCTAGGCGCAACATCGATGGCAAATGCGATTTCTTGATTCGGAGGCAATTTGGGTAATTTCTCCGGAAGGACATTCTCAAACTCATAAACAATCATAATGTCTTCAATGGTCACAGAATGGCTCCCAAATGTCGTCATATATGCCAAATAAGTTTGTCGCCCATCTCTCATTAGGTGACTTGCATGCAGCATCGAAATCAGCCCCAAAGTCTCCATGCTAATCATTCCTTGAAATTCAAAGGACTCATGTCTCAGAATATAAAACAAAATGGTCTTATTAAAATAATCGATCATAGCATGATAACAATCCGGAAAATCCAACCCCAAAACCACATTAAAATTTGGCATATCAAACAAAATCAAGTTGGCCAACAATTCATAGCCACAGACCCAAATTAGACAACGAGAGTATACAATCTCAGCCAATGGGGACTTACCGACCGGAGTAGACACCATCAACGCATAATCCAAATATTTGACAAGTACGCACTAGTTATGCATAAATTTAGGGGCTATAAAAGAAATTGTAACCTCGGGATCAATTAAAATATGAGCTATGGAATTAAAAATTTGCAAACTACCTTCCACCGTTGACGGATTTTCCCTGGCATCACGGGCGGTAGCTGCATAAGCCCTGCTGGAAGCTGCCACCCCCTCCCTGGACGCTCACGCTTCAAAAATTGACAATCCTTCGCTTGATGGTCTACCTGACCACACCAAAAACGGGCCCCACTCTAACAAAATTAAGCTCATCCTGCGTAATGTTTCCCACAAAACTCGCAAGTAGATCTCGTGAACTAGAACTTTGGAGGAGAAGACTTCGTTTTCACTAATTTTTCTTTATCTTGACTTGACTTTCCTTTATTTTAGCTTCTAGATATTAAACAAGATATCCAACGAGAGATTCCATCATTTGAGCTCGGGCCTCGAAGCTCTGACTTCTCTTGAAATGTTTCTTTCAAAACTGCTCCTACTCAATTAACAGGGCTTGGTTCGACATCTCGTTATAAAGCTACAATCGGAGTGGCACCAATTGCTTCTGAATCAAATCTTGCAACCCTTGTAGAAATTTATAGGCTCTCAGGGCTTCATCAGCAACCAATTGGGGAGCAAATTGAGAGAGCTCTGTGAATTGTGTATTGGCCTCCACTATGGTCCTATTTCCTTGCCGCAAGCTGCCAAACTCGGCTCCCTGAATCTCCTGGGTGCTCAATGGAAATAATTTCTCTAGAAATTCTTTCCAAAAGGCCTCCAAATTTAGCTCCTCATTGTCCTGGCATAGGATATAGGATTGTGAGTCCCACTATCTGATAGCCTCACCATCTAATCTATACGTGACAAACCTCACATTGTCTGCCTCGGGGTAATTGATAACCTTGAATATTCTTTCTAGCTTCTTCAGCCAATTCTCGACATTGATTGGATCAGACTAGCCCAAAAATTTCAGAACATGCTTGGTCTTGAACCTATCAAAGGGTGTCCTGCCCTGTCCTTGCTCGACCATCCTTCTCAAAGAAACCGTATCTTGATTCTGCCGCTGAATCATTCTATCCATCACGTCACTCATACAACCGATTATAGCAACATATTCACCTTCACGACTTGAGGCCAATCTCCTACCCCCTAATATCCTCCTGGTTTGCGACTGATCTTCTACCCCCGACATCTTCTCTACTTGAGGTTGACATTCTGCTCTTAATCTTGTCTTTCTGACTTGAGAACGATCTCCTACTCCTAAAATTTCTATGGTCTGCCATGATATTCACCTATCATACAAAAGATTCAATCATCACTTTCCAAAAGTTGGCCCTAAATCAATACAAAATACTTTCCATTACGATTTTCTCTAATACCATTCTATCATGTCCCGAAACTTAATAGGTCAAATTAATTATTATTCAAAAAATTAATATCCCAAATAAATGTTAAGTCTCAAAATTCGGGTGTCACAAAACCATATATATAGGACCCGACAAATCAAAATTCATATAGGATCTCGTTGGACAATCGTTTAAATAGTCTAAATATAACTTGTTCTACAAATAGTCATAAGGGAATAACCAAATAATTAAAAACTTATCCACATAATGAGATGAAAGCATAAGTCCTCAATACATGGTCCAAAGGCCTACATTCGGTTGAATCTAATATTTGAATACATCCCGACCATAACCCAAACTAGGGAATCAAAATATAGCCGACACCATCTATATCTAAACAGATATAATACTCTGTAGAATATGCGGTACCATGTGAAAAGCCATCTTGCTCCTGCCAAGAGTCCAAACCTTCTACTTTGAATGGGTAAATCAGAAAATGTGAGATGAAAGCTCAGCAAGTATTATCATATTTATATATAAAATAACATATATATAGCTCAAAGGGAGGGTGAAGTCATATAATAGTTCGTGAACTAATATCATGTCGCAAAACCACGAGCAACTGGACACCCACAAGGGACGCAAATCAAAATCCAGATTTACAGATCATAACGACTATGTTTTAGGCTTGCAACTCCCGACCAACTTATTATCATTATCAGTTACAATTTAGGTTTACAGCTATCGACCAACGTATTATCATTATTAGTTGCAATTTAGGTTTACAGTTATCTGCCAACTTATTATCATTATCGACTATAATTTAGGCCTGCGGCTCTTGACTAACTTATTATCATTATCGGCTACAATTTAGGCTTACAACTCTCGCCAAACTTATTATCATTATTGGATATAATTTAGGCTTGTAACTTTCAGTCAACTTATTATCATTGTCGGTTATAATTTAGGCTTGCACCTCTCGACCAATTTATTATCATTATCGATTATAATTTAGACCTGTAACTCTCGGCCAACTTATGATCATTATTGGCTACAATTTAGGTCTACAACTCACAACCAACTTTAATCATTATTTGCTACAATGTAGGCCTGTAGCTTTCAACCAATTTATTATCATTATTGACTACAATTTAGGTATTTAATTCTCGGCTAACTTATTATCATTATCAGCTATAATTTAGGTTTATAATTCTCGATCAACTTATTATAATTATTGGATACAATTTAGGCTTGTAGCTTTCGACTAACTTATTACTATTATTGGCTACAATTTAAGCATTTAACTACTTGGCCATCTTTTTATCATTATCACTTATCGATCCACCACACATATCGACCCATCTTGGTCTCGGACCACCACAGTCCTACAAACATACCAACCCATTCTCCTACACACATATCAACCCATTCGAGCCTCGAACCACCACGATTCCACACAATATTGACCCACTCAGGTCTCAGAATACTACAGTACTACACACATATCAACCCACTCGGGCTTTTATCATGCCCCCTTTTTTTTATAAACATACTGATACATGAACATACATAATCCAGATATTTTTCAAATTTCCATAAAAATAATAAAACCTTCAAAAATTACAAAGTCCAAGCCAGAAACTCCCAAATCAACTGATAAATTATACATACATGCACTGAATAAACAGATTGGGTGTATAAAAATAACATACATATTAGTAAAACTTTTAAATAGTAGTCAAAGTACATTAAAAATTGAATCAAACCACAAATATGATTTATAAATACTTGTCTCGATCTTATACTAAATAGATCAGAAGAAACGATGTTTTGAAATACCTGAACCGTGCTTTTCTCTCTCCTCTTCTCGTGTGCCCTTCTCTCCTTGAACCGCTCGCCCTTCTCTTCTACTGCACGATTCTCCTTCTTCTCTCCTCTTCCTCCCTATGCGTTCTGCTCTCCCCTTCCCTTCTCCTCCTCCTCCTCCTTCTTTACTCCAATGCACCGCCTTTCCTTTTGCTCTCTCCCTTTCTTCCTTTTCCCCCTTTTTTTCTTTTCTTCTCCTTCTTTCTCCTCCCCCTCATCTTCTTCTATTATTATTGTTATTATTATTATTATTCCTTTCCTTTTTCTTTTATATTCTAATCAGTACTCGGTAACCAACAAAGGTTCGTCTCGGACGCCATCCCAATTGATTCGCAATTCCTTCAAACTTTTATAGTATTTAATTAATTATTATCACATTTAAATTATCTAAAATAATAAATATATCTAAATAAATCAAGTGGGGATTCAGGATATTATATATCTTTTGATAATAATGATTCTTTAAATTATTATAATATAGTTACTTTAGTTTTTTATCAAATGAAGAACACACAATATTTTATTAAGATATTGAAAATATTAAATGATAAACTAAATATCATTATTATCTAATAATCCAAATATTACTTAAAAGACCGTATTCATAGTTTTTTATATTGATAATTATTTTTTAAATATGTATGTGATGTAACCATCAGATCCGAGTTATTTTCAAATTCAGAAGTCTGCTTAATCTTCTCTTCAGGTAGAACTGAAACGGGTATGGATTGGTAGCTCTAAATTTAGATCATGTGCACCACAATTGAATATAAGATGTTAGAGAAAAATAGTGGGACTCGCTCTCCAATTTATCTTCCGACGGTTAAGTCAATAATTGTTTACGAAAAATAGAAAGATGAAAAAATATAGGAATAATGCAGAGGAGTGGTGATTGAGTCTGACATGGAGGTTGCGCTCGCTGTGGAGTGGCTTTGTGGTGGTGCGCTCGAGGAGAGCAGGTTTGTTGTAGTGGAGACAAGAATTGTGAGGGAATTCTCGAGGCTTGGAGAGGGAGAGAGAAAAGGACGCTCGAAGTTTTGCTTAATTTCTTGTAGGAGTTGATGCGAGTACTCAAGAGGACATGTCGATGGAGTTTGTCTCGAGGACTTTTTATAACCCTGAAACCCCTTCAGCCTTACTTGGGTGGCCAGGCTGACTGCGAGCTATTTGGAGAATATTTTTACCAGCCAACGAGGGGGTTGTTGGTGCTATTTATGGCAATCATGATTGGTCAGAGGGATTCTTTCTTCTCTGTGAAGATTCTGTACGCCATAAATGTTGAGGTTTCCATCATGGGAGATATGCCGAGTAGGGGGCTTCCTTTCCTGGGAAGATCATGATTCGGGGAGATATTCGTGATCTTGATCGGTTAAGGTAGGTAATCTCTCGTGCACGGGAACGGAGTCATGGGCCATCCGGCTTGGGCCATATCTGATTTGGGCCGTATTTGGTTGACTAAGGATCACTTTCGATCAACAGAGACGTTGACCGCCCTTTGGGCTAGTGGGCCGTACTTCTTCTGGGCTGACCGCCCTTTTAGGTTGGCCCATTTCGACCATCCCATCACTATCCCCCATGCCACGGTTCAAATTTTTGGCCCCAAGCATGTTCATGATGGGATGTGACATGTCGTGATGTCTTCGTTGTTAGTTCCTTCCTCAGGCAAGCAGATTCCCTTCTTTACTATTTTTGGTGAGATTTCTCTATACCCGCGATTTCTTGTGGATTTGTCGGGTCAAAGGTCCCTTGGCATGTTGCAACCCATTGGTTCCTTTTTATGCTATAAATCGTGGGCTTGCAATGCTTCTTCACACCACGTTCCTCCTTGGTCAGTGATATGGTGCGGGAGCCTAATGCTGCTGAGAGGCTTGGGTTTCTGGCAGAAGTTGTCCTCTTCATCTGGAGGCGTTATCTTGGGGAGCGCCTACGGTATGATTTGGTCACCTCTTTTCATGTAGATGGTCACTTTGGTCACCCCTTTTCGCATCCGTCTGGAGCCATGCCCCACTCTTTATTTGATTGGGACTGATCTTTCCTCGTACCATAGCTACCTGTGCATGGCTGCCTTCCCTTGCGACAAGCTTTTGCTCTGGTCTTGGTGTGTTGTTCTTCTGCCTATGAGCTCATTTTGACGAAGTAGGGCCTTTGCGGATGGTTGCCATCCATGTGCTTCCCCTTCTCTTTTTACTTTGTTGTATGCTAGCCCCCGGAGGCTTTGTAATTTGTAAAGCGAGATTAATGAATGGAACTAGTTACCGCTTCTATCCGTACCATCTTTTCCTTTTGTATTTCTTTTTTCTCTCTCTCTCTTTTTTTCAGATCAGAATGAGAAGCCTGCATCCTCGTGTGGGCCAGACTGGATGGACGACCAGTTTCATCAACCAAACCGGCTAAAATCCAAAGTGAGTGTTGACTAGACATGCAAGTCAAAGCCGGACTCGTAGTTGACTGGCTTCACCAGTTAGTCCGTCAGATGTCAAGAGTGGTTAGCGAAGAATTAGTTTGGTATGAATACATCATGTCTTTTTGCCGCCGGTTTGGTTTACTCGAGAAGTGGAGTGCGGTGATTTAGGAAGTTGTGTGACTTCATACTTTAGCCCGTCATTATCTGCCGCGTGTCCGTCGCCGTAATGGCTGCTAATCCCCATTAATGAGACATGACAATGTGACTCATCTAAATGCCTCCCGGTGATGACACATGGTAGGCATTATAAGCGTGTGTTTTCGAGGTGCTCTTTCGAATTGTGGTGGCCACTGTTATAAAAAGAAGGGACGTCGATACAAGTTTCACTTCTCCTTCTTACTTGTTTTCATTGAGCCTTTCCTCCTACTTCTCTATAACTTGCTTTCCTAAGATTTCATGGCTCCCAAGGTTGGCGCGATTTGCTCCATCCTTGACTCCGGCGCTGTTGGAGCTTTGTATGTTCAATATAATATTTCATCATCAATTCTGTATTCAGTGCCGGGAGAGCACGATAGGGCCTGCTCGCTTCCATAGGGCTTCATCACTTTTTATAAGGCTCACCTGCGAAATGGGCTTCGCCTTCCTATCCCCAAGGAGTTATTCAACGTAGTTTTGACCCATGGAGTTTTGATGGCGTGGTTTCATGTGAATGCCATCCAATACTTGTACTCCCTGTGCATATTCCTTCACTATCAGGGGAGGGCACTGACTGCGATAGTGGTGAAGGTTATTTTCTGGTTCTCCCAGAGTAGGGATTGGATCTCGTTATCCCCTTGCGAGTTGCGCATTAGTGAGGCCATTCTCAAATCTGTTAAGAATTGGAAGGATCGATTCTTCTTTGTAAAGATTTCTAGCGACCGGCCCTTGTCCAGGTATTGGGGTAACGTGATAGCTACCCTTACTGGCAAAGCTTTGAGGAAGGAGGCGGAGTTTGTCAGGCCGTTGACGGAGCTGATCTGAGCTCACTTGGAGGAGTTCCAGAGGGACCATCTTTTGTTGATTGAGGCCCTTGCACGGGTCCATTGGGGCTCACCTTTTCCGAGTAGGAGCACCAAGGCCGCTGCTCCCCCACCGGCACAGCCTAAGAGGAAGGTCGGGACCTTTTTCATCAGTGATCCTTCTAATAGTCCATATCGACAGCGATCTACATCATCTCTAGGTTTCTCGTCATCTGCCGTCGCCGAGGGTCTTCCAATGGTGGAGCGGATGAGGAGCATTGGCTAGTCGTCTAGGTGCCAGCCCTCGCTACTTCTCTTGATCTCCACACCACTAAGGTCGGTGCCAG
>JAOVVI020012466.1:0-12226 GCA_028571085.2 Nepenthes alata | reverse complement strand
AGGTTTCCCTTCCACATTCTCAGAATCGACAAGTGACCAGTCCATATTCCTTGCAAATCCATGCTGTTGAATTGGCCCCGATCCAAACTGCTGAAAACAATGAGGAATGCCTCCACTGATGGGTTTCTGCCCATTAATTACAGCATTTGGCCTAACGAAAAGCACATCTTTGCCATTCGGAATTTTCCAGGAGGTAAAACATGCACCAAATAAATAGATGTCCACACTAGCAACCTCTCCAAAGCTATCCCAAGCGGCTGCTGATGCCACACCACCCAAGCCTGTCAACCATGCTTCCTGCCAAGAGTTTGCTGCATTTCACATCTCCGAAGCCAGATCGGAGTATTGGCAATTAAAACTCTCAGGCATTCTTTCGCGTGTCAATTTGCCAGTCTCAAAAGACAATAGATTAACCAATAGTCCCAGCAGTCTCAGATTATTGAGAATGGAGAGAAGAATGGATGCAGCTTCATGTTGATTTTCTACGCTGGCTAACAACAAGCCAACACTCTTTTCAACAAGCTGTGAATTTTATGCATGAGCAGCAATCCAAAGACCCCGATTTAAAGTATGTTCTGATGGCAATGCACTGGCCCAAGCAGCGCGCTCAGGACCTTGAAGACCCAAGGATAGAAACCGGCAGGTTTCTCCCAAACAGGTGGTAGCATCTAAAAACCCTTGATCTATAATTGTCTCCATCAATCCCTTTGTGGGGATTATTTGCTTCATAAGGGCTTCATGGCAAACAAGGTTGCCAATTATTCCCAGACCAATTCTTCCCAGATTCACCAAAAGCACATCAAGCACCAAGTTGTCTCCTATGAGTCTCTTGGGATATCGATTGGCAGCAAGGTCCCACAATATGCAACCACTTTCTTCCCAAGCCTCTTCCAAATTGGTTATAGGTATATATGCTCCCTCAATTTGAACAGATAAGGGAGGTGACGCAGCCCCCACACTACTATACAGCCGCTACACGACAAATTTTTTTGGAGTCCTCACACAGCAGACTCTAGTAATTTCAATTAGTCTCCTGTGCTGCTGAAGAGTTTTGGCCGTTAGATACATTGCTTCGAGAACCAGACCATCAGCTTGCTGGAAGATACCATGCACAGAGTCGGGGATAGAATGGGTTTTGCTAAATGGTTTTTCAGTAAAAGAAGACTGCAGTCGCAGTATAGCAGCATGAAGATCAATACTCTCAAATACACGAAGAGCACCTTCAACAGTGCTTCTCTGATACTCCAACCGTTCTCAAAGAGCTCTGGCTTCCTTCCCACCGTCTCGGCTACTTTTAACAACTACGGTCAATTTATCTTTTTGGACATAGCCAAACTGAACATTATCAACCTCCGATGCCAACTTTGATAAGGAAAAATAGCATGGAAGTATGGCAGGTTTTACAGAGATGAACAATATACTTGCAAGAGTAAAAATGCACAATCCACTTTTTCTGTTGACACAAACTCCAATTGTTCTGAGGATTGGAGTGGCCGAGTTTGTGGTGGCAAGTAGAATAGAGTCAACTTCCCCACCCTTCATAGAGGGGAATTGTGGTGGAAATTCGGACGAATGGCACTCAGACAAGGTAGAAATGGATTTCCTGCAGACAGGAATGGGCAAGAGGTGAGGATAGTGAGGATAACTTACTTGACCGGTATCCACTTGTTCTTCTTCCCAATCTACCATCCCGGAAGCATCCAACATCGTCCTCGGTTTCTATAATAGGAGCTCACGGCTCGGCAGGCTTGCCAAGGGTTGTTCTGGCTGCTTGTTTAGCGACCGGTAGAGGAAAATTAGACAACCATCACCATTGGTTGTGATAATTGGAGACGAAACGGGGTTAATTCTGTGGATATTGGTTAAGGCCTGTGGTAGTAATGATTGCGTCTGAACATTCTGGGGGAAAGATTCGAAGGTGAGAGTCGTGAGCAAGGAGGGAGTTGAAGATGGAGAGATCTATCGGTGGCTGTGGTGTAGGGTTTGAGGAGTTTCAGTGATGAATCACTCGAGTGGTGCCATGGTGGAGACCGAATGGTTAGAGTTATGCTCGATTTTGTGGAGCGATTGGTTGATTTTGGTAATTGACGAGCTGATTTCGGTGAAGGTCGACCGAATTTGGGTTGTCGCTGTGACCGCGGTGGTCATGGTGGCGCTGCATCTGTCGGTAGCACGGAGGAGGGCCTTCATCTCGATGGCCAGTGCGGCGATGGCCTTTTCGAGCGCTGCAAGAGCTCGTTTTTCGATCTTCTCTGCATTTCTCTCAATGAAAGTACTATTCGATGCGTGCTCCATGGTGGTGACGGGTAATCGCTGACAAGATGAGGATATTGCAACGGAAGGGAAAATCTGCGGAGGAGGGAGAACGGAGCGTGTGTGAGAGAAGGAGGAAAAGAGGGAAATCGAAAAAGGGAAAACATAGAGAGTGAAAGAGAGAGAAAAAAGAGATTCGAAAATTACTTTTTACTCTCCTGCTCATTGACAGCCAATATATGTAGAAAACTAATATGGGCACCCATATAGCATGTGTACGAGGAATTGAAACAAATAAAAACTAATTATATATAAGGTGATGTATAATATGTGTATGAAGGGTAGACTATATATATATATCGGTTTCGGATGGTGTATCGTCGAGTATGTAACATAGAGTTTGGAAAGGTTTAGTTGTATTTCCATATCTCTTCTTCCAACTTTCCCTCGTAATTCCTTCCTTGATTTCAACTGACCTTAGAATCGTCGCTTGATGGATTTGAAGCAACAGCAAATGGTTCATACCAAGATTCGTAATTCCCAGTTTGTTGCAGCATAATCCCAAGATTCTCACCGTAAGCCGACGGCAGCAAGCAATTGATTGCGCGCCCGTTCAACAATTCAGGATTCACTGGTAGAGCAATCGTCGAAATTTCTGTCGGAATTGCACTGGCCCCGTGACTTCGGGAGCCTGATTCAATCGACGACGGACCGATGAATGGCAGCACATAAAGCATTCCGCCGTTCGACGTTGGATGCTCGACGAAAAAACGAGGAATCGTCATCGTGGATGGATTCGACGATATTTCTGTCGGAGTTCCGCCGGCAACTTGCATCCCGTGGCATAATTCCATCAAAGACGGTTCGATTAGCGGCCTCGCGTTCAAGATTCCACCGGTCGCCATCGGATGCTCCACACGATCGCCAGAAACCATCAACGCGCAAGGATTTGTCGGTATTTCCATCGGGATTCGGCCGTCCATAAGATTTCCACAGTCTAATTCTATCAAATACGGATCGATCAGTGGCAGCGCATACGGCATGCCACCGTTTGCCATCGGATGCTCGACGCAATTACCAGGAATCATCACCGTGTATGAGTTCACCGATGTTTCCATCGGCATTTCAGCAGCGTAAAGATTTCTGGCACCAAGATTCATCGACGGATTGCACGGCAAGGCCGCCAGTGAATCCGGCCCAAGGCAACCGAGCTTGCTAGGGTTTACTTCGCCGGCGAAGACGCCGCACTCTTGATTTCTTTGAGCAACATCGGAATCAAACAGATCATCGTGGAATAATTTAGGCAGTACTCCTGGAATAGTCTGATTCTTTCTTTCGGGAAAGTCTGTGTAAGCGTCTAGTTCATCAGAGAATATCATAGCATTATTATTCGCCGCACAGGAGCTGCCGGAATACAATGCTCTGCGGTTGTCACCGGCACCGGCGGGCGGTGGTTCATCTGCAGGGCAAAATTTTCCATCAAACTAAAATTTTAGAACTATTTAGACTATATAAAATAGCCGGGAAATTGAAAAGTTACAATACAATTATTCAAAAAGTTACTTTATAATTTAATTTTAATTGTTTCTTGATCTGAAAGAATGAAATCCAACAACAAAAATTGTAACATCATTTTTTTTGTTGTATTTAATTGTATTAAAATCATTTTTTTCTTAATTTTCCAATCTTTATTAATTTATTTAAAAAAATTCTACTTAGTTATCGTAATTATTGTGTTGGTGTAAATTTAACTCCATGAATTTCACACTTAGAGACTTCACTTTAGTGACCATTTTGATGGGACGAGGAAGAAGGATCCTATTTACTTCAATTATTGGAAAATGTGATTGGAATTTATATAAAGAAAAAGTCTTTGACTGTCATGCTCGGGCGTATAAGGTTTGACTGGCTGATGCTCGGTGTTCGAGATATCTACTGTGTCCTTATTACAACGCTAACTATAAAATGATGAAGGTATTAAGCGCAATAAGTAAATTTGTAAGATTCAATATTCCTTTCAAAATGAAATAAAAGTCATTGTGAAAGTTTAAGAAAAACAATAAGCTATTGTGTGAGCTATTTTTTGAAAGGTTATTAGCAACGGCATATTTCATTAGAGTATTTGATTATGGGTTACTCCTGTATGGGTCGATATCCATTTGACGTGTCATTTGGTGATTTGAACGATATCATATGAGTACTATACAGATACCATAGACTTTTTAAATTAAAAGATATTTAAATTTTTTTATTAGAAAAAACTTAAATATTTTATTTGATCAATTATAAATGAGTTAAGAAAAAAAATAAGAGAAAGAGAGAGAAAACAAAAAGAGAAAAATTTACACATCTGGTTGAATTTCAAATCATATTTCAATCTTAACTGACCTTGGGTACGTTGTTCTCAGAGTAAATAAAAATACTTTATCGATTATATTTTTTTACTCTTTCATCATGTACTCATTGTTACTTAATTTATTTGTTACAATGTGTCTGGTCCTTATATTTGTGAATTTTGAATAACCGAACTGATTTTATAATTGAGATATTTTGGACGTATTAACCCATAATTTTTCTCTCATTCTTAAAAAAATTTTTCACGTAAAAAATTAACTTATTTCATTATTGGTAATTGTTATGTGTTTGTTAAGAATTATTAATTATTTTCTCATGATTCAAATAAACGATATGTATCCCAACAATGGGTATCAAAGACATGATTATATATGTTAAGTATTAAAACTTATTTGAATCGAAGGAGGTCGGGAATAAAATGATTTATTTGAATGGTACAAACTATAATATTTGGAAGAATAAGACAAACGATTTATTGTTTGGGAAAATAATGTATCTTCTGACGTTTGCAGTGCAAAAGTCCGAGTCAAAATTTGAGAATGAATGGACTTTTGAGTATGAACAAGTTTGTAGATACATTCAGGATGACAATATGTATAATCACATTTGAAATGAGACGAGTGCATAGGTGCTGTGGGAGAAGTTGGAGACATTCTATACTTTAAAAGTCGGTAACAATAAATTGTACAATTTGATAAAATTGATACAAGTGAGATACAATTAGGACACATCCATTACCGATTACTTAAATGAGTTTCAAGAATGTGTAGACCAGTTTAGTGGTCTAATTATTAAAATTTATGATGAGTTGCTGGCTTGTGGTTGGTGACTACCTTATCGGACTCTTAGGAGGTGGTACAGATTACCATCGTTAATATATGTTCGAATGGCGTAGTAAATTTAGAAATAATAAAAGAAGCCATGCTAAATAAGGAGATAAGACATCGATCACAAGAGTCTTCTTCTTCGCACTCTGAACTATTAGTCTCTGAGTCATGAGAAAGGGATAAAGGGCGTGGCCCTAAATCTAGTAAGAATAGTCGAAATAAGTTCCAATTGAAATATTAAAACCTCAAATGTTATCACTGTAAAAAGAAGAGACACATCAAAAAATATTGTTACAAGTAAAAAATGAGAATATAGATGACAATGGAAAAAAAGCCGATAAAACCTGACATGAGAGAGTCTCAATTTTTACCAAGAGTGATCTTTGGTTAGTGTGTAAAGAGAATGAGATGATCAATCTGGCGGATCTGAAAATGAATTGGGTGGTGGATAGCAGTGCCTCATTCCATGTCATGTTAAAGAGAAAAATTCTCATATCTTATACTCCCGATGACTTTAGAATGTTAAAGATGGGTAATGAAGGTACGTCTTGAATTATTGGTCGTGGTAACATATGGCTTATCACTAACAATGGAACAAAATTGTTATTGAGAAATGTAGGACACATCCCAGATATTCATCTGAATATGGTTACAGATGGCAAACTCAGTGATAAAGGATTTTGTAACACTTTCTGTGAAGAGTATAGAAGTTGACTAGAGGATCTCTAGTAGTAGTGTGAGGAAAGAAAGTTTTTTAACTTATATGTGTTGTAAGTCTCGACCTCAATTGGAGATATGTATATCGCGAGAAATTAGGAGTTTTTTGAATTGGGGGACCGACGGTTGAGTTACATTAGCAAGAAAGGGATAAATTGTTTTGCTAAGAAGGGCTTCCTTAAAGTGTGAAGGAAGTTAAGTTGAAGATTTATCCTCATTGTATGGTAGGGAAGTAATGACAAGTTTCATTCCATGAAAACTCATTCACAAAGAAGGTTAATCTTTTTAAATTGGTCCACACCGACATAAGTGGCCCTCTCAAAGTAAAGACACTCAGAGTAGTATTGTATTTTATCATATTTATCAATAATTATTCAAGAAAATCATGGGTGTATTTGTTGAAGTCGAAAGAACAAACCCTTGATGTCTTCAAACAATTTCATGCTTTAATCGAAAGAAAAACGGGAAAGATGTCAAAGTGCATCCAAAGTGACAATGTCGGTGAGTTTATACATATAACACGTATTGTCAAACCCATAAAATTTGACACTAAATGACTCCACTAAAAATACCGTATTTTAAAGGACATTTTAGAAAAAAAATTTAGCGTTATCTTTTTTTAACGTATTATATTTATTTATTTTTCTTTGTTTTCACATTTAGTACTAAAAATTCTATGTCAATAGCCAATGTGACTAGAAAAGCTAAACTCCGAGTCAAAAACATTAGTAAGAAAGAGCAAAATAAGGAAAATTAAACTTGATTTAATGATTATTGGCATGAGAAAGACAGATTTGATAGCATAATGGCATATGTATCCACCTCATTAGAATCTTGCCATTCCTTCAAATCTAAACGATGAAGCACAAACTCGATATTTCAAAGAAATGCAAAAAGAGGAGTAGTAATTACCGAACAGCGGTGCAGTTGAATCTGAAATTGCCATCGGGGGCGCAAAATTATGAGATCGATGAATGACATCATTCGAGGAGAAAGCCCGCTGTTGCAGTCTACTGTTATCAGCGTGTGGCCGCGTTCCACTGTCATCGACACACAGATGGGAGAGATTTTTGAATTCAAACTCTTGGAAGTACGGATTCGCGCCATCGGAGAAGAACCGCTCTTTGCTAAAATGAAACAGAGAGCTGTCAGATCGTAGTAGCTTGCTGAGGACTCTACTGTCAAATTCTAGCCTGTGGCACCTGTGCAGAAGGTCGGACACGAGAAATTCATCGTCTCAGCTATAGATAAATGATCTTGTTGGAGAAGTAATACATATTCTTTTAACCTAAAGGGTCTGGTATGAATATTATCATGGTGTCATTGTTTAAATAAGCAAAAGATTAAGCTGTACGACTGCACCTTACTAAAGAAGCTTGAATGTCGGTGGTGAAGTCTGAATCAGCCACCCAGCGAGCTGGCTTCCTTGGCTGTGGATCCTTTTCACGGAAGAACTGCGGCTGTCTCTCCAACTGCCATATAAAGGATTCAACTACACCTCTATAGGAACTACTATCAAATGTTAATTTGTTCGTTTATTTACTCTAATGTCAAGTTGTAATTTTGATATTTGATTCTAATTTTACCTTAATATCGAGAAATCTCGGCTCGATAATTGGAGTAGCTCTAATGGCGGAAATATCAGACCACATGATTTCCATCTTCTTCATCACATTCTTATCTAGAATTTCCCACGCCAATCTTCTCCTCTTCTTGAAGTAAAACTTGACCACCAGTTGACCTTCGTTTTGAGATTGCATCTGTAATTAATTCAAATCAGCCATTTAACATGCAAATTTGCTGTCAAATTATAAAAGCTAGCCAAAATCTTGTCTGAAATGATTGAATATATGTAATTATACTGCTATATTATATATATAATTGACCAGAACAATAGCATCTAATGCGTACTCAAAAGGTATGCATCTATGTCTCGTCAAGAAAGATCGTGCTTGATGTATGCCTGAGGACATAGTATGTCATTTGCTTAGTTAGTTTGCATTTGATGCATATTTAATGAGCGTTCGTATGCTAATCTTAATATAAATCATGTCTGATTCAATTTTAAGCTATTTATTATAGTATTTTTAAGTTCCCAAATGTTGACATTATAAGAAAATGAAAAGAAAGAGAGAGAAATGAAAAATAAAAAAGATTTATTTATTTATTTGAGATCCGATTTGTATTCTATTTTTCATTAACATTGAGTATATTATTCTCAATATTATAAAAAATATTTTATTAGTTATTTTTTTATTTGTATTGTATTCTCTATTTATCAGATTTATTATTATAAAGTGTTATATCCTTATATTTATCAAAAATTTTTACAATTAAAATCCATTATATAGTAAATATTTTTTGAGCTTATAGCATCGTACTTTTCTTTCTTATTTCTAAAAATTTTTTTACATAAAATATGATATATTATTATTTATAATTGTTAATTTTAATTATAAATTATTATATCATTTTCTCACAGATTCAGCTAAAAAGTTCAAAAATAATCTTTATAGAGATTAATTCTCGATTTGTCTATCAAAGCCCGGCATCCGGAGCCCAACGGTCACTTGAAATTATGATGTCATCAATTTTTTTTTAAAAAAAAATGAACATATTCTTTGTCTTATAATTTTCGTATCACACCCATAGAAGAAAAGCGGCCAATTTGTCATGAGTTATTACATGTAATAAATTTGATACCAAATTAAAATTATTATTATTATTGAGAAAGGAAGTTTGATATTTTTTACATCAATATCTCATTTTCTTTCCACGTCCAATTTCAATTTACGAAGGATGTTGAAAATATTTTAAAGGGCGTAAAAGGATTTACCTTCCAGGAGCCAATGCGGAGAGACAGAGCAGGGAAGTTTGCTGCTGGTTTCAATTCTCCCTCCTTTTGATTCACTGCATGGGATGACGATGACAGCGATGATGATGGTGGTTTTTGCCCCATCCGTTGATTTATTTCTTCCATAAATGAGTCCGTTATGAGAGCCGTTAACCCTAGAGGTGGAATTTTTCCAGTCCCTATCAGATCAATATCCTCTTTACCCTACAAAACAAATTAATCATCGAAATCACTGTATAAATGAAATGGAATGCGTGAATCCATGGCTCTAATCCATAGCATTTTGACAAAAATTCACGCCTCAGAAATTTGCTTCCATTTTTTAAACTGAATAACATCGGTACGAAGGAGACCATAGTCGCCGGAGAAAATGAATCGCTTTCTCCTTGGCTAGGCCAAGAATCATATCAATTGAAGATGAAACAAGAGCGGTCGTAATTAAGAACTGTGAATGCCACTAGAACAGGAGAAAACGAAATGCAAACAAAAAAATGAAATTTGAAAAATTGGCCATTAATTAGAAGACAAAGGAAATTAAGATCCACAATGTCATCAATCAAGAAAGTTCAAGTTTTGTTGTTGTTTTTTTTTATGTTTTTTCCAATTGTTGCCTAAAATCTCATCGTCGTTATTTTGAGCTAGCTGAGCTTCAAGAAACTGAAAACAGGAGCAACTTCTAGAGTCTGATCATTTGCAGAAGGTGGGTCGTGAGAGATCTGGGTATTTTCACTGGGCAAATCGACGACAGCCATTTCTTGATTTGTCTATTTCCTCTCGATATTACATTTATCTAGTGTTAAACCCTATAAAAACCATCCATGTAGTTTTTCCGCTGGGCTTAAACCCGGCCAAAACGAATTCAGAGACGAAGGAATCGAGAGAAGGAGAAAACAAAGGAAAGCGGAAACAGAGGGTAAAGAGATGATGACATAATATGAGCAAGAGAAAGAGAGACAGAGAATCAATACAAGATGATTGGTTATTTATTTTGATGTAGATTGATGACGACGTCTGCTTCTTGTTCAATCTGAAACAATTAGTTCTTGATTTTTAAATTTTAATTTGTCTTTTATTTTAATATAACCATTATACATAAGAAAGATTTAACGATTAAACTTTAAGGGATAAATATATCTGTATAATAAAAACTTGAGAAAATGAGTATATTATAAAACATTCAAATTAGATAAAAAAATATTTTCATCACAGATAACTCAAATTAAAATACGAATACGGAATGATTTTTCGACAGAAAGTCAAATATATATATATATATATATATGCTTATATTATTATTGATATAAATAACAAAAGAATTGAAATACTTAAAAAATGAATTAGATAAAAAAAACTATGATACTTAAATTTGTATATTTATATGCAGAGATAAATTATTCTTATACATGCAATAATTATGAGAGTGTAGATTACATTAGAAATCAGTCATTTCAGATTAAGAGCTTTGAAGGGCCCAAAACAGGGCACCAAAAAAATTTGAAAAAAAAAATTAAAAGTGGCTTCGAAGATAAAAAGATCGGCTATCAAAGCATTAATTGGAAAGACAAAAGAACGATGAATCAGTGCCATTGAGAAAGAGCAAGATTTATTTTTGAAAAACAAATTGAGCGGTAAACAAAACGGCGTACAATAAGCTGTCCTCTGCGTAAAATGAGATCGCCAATTTTGTCACTTAGCTGAGATTCAGAGGACTGAAAACCAGGATCAATTTCTGGACTCTGATTTCCCGATGGCTCATGAGAGTTCTCGGAATCCACGATCGAGATTCCTCCCATTCCTAATTCTGCAGTAAAACCCCGGTTAAACCCTTGCATCGATTATTCCGGCAGAGGTTGAGCCCGCGAAGACGACGGGGAAGACCAGGCGAAAACAGAGCCGGGCTGCTTATTCATTTATAAGTTGATAAGTGACGGGTGCTGGGATTAGAGCTTGTTTGACATATGGATTGCTGACGGCATCTTTTTAAATGGATAATATGTATATATTTTAATTTTTTTTAAATATTAGAGATATGGTTTTTAAAAAAATGCCGTTGACGTTCAATAAATTTTTATAAATGTATATTTCATGTGGATTAAAATTTTACTGTATTTATTTTTATTAATTACTAACATTGTAAATTTTAAAAAAAACTTAATAAAGTATAAGCATACTTTTATTCTTTAAAACATAAAAAAAACTTTGATTTTTAGAGCCAATATTAAAATTATTAAAATTAATTAATCTATCTTATGGCAATAATTTAAAGAAAAAAAAAAAGATTTGGCTATCGATATTCAACTTCAAAATTAATATGATTTGTTGCGTATATTCGAAGATAAAGCAGCCCAATATAAAAATGAATCAATGGCCAAGTTTTATAGGCCCAAACAAAGAAGTATGGGACAGATAAGATCAACCGAATAACGATTTTTTAATACAAAGAAGTAGTCTAATGACTAGGTCGAGGGGACCACTCACGACCAACTCACTGCCGCAATATGACAACTGACAATACCAACTCCTATAAACACTGAGGAGACTTTTGGCCGAGACCTCTTTTTCTTGGGTAATGAGATAACCAAGCTCTCAAATACAACTTTTTCTCCTCACTCCAGTCGAGTGCCCTTCTTGCCTTTCCACCCCTAATGAGCCACTCATCAAGTATAACCCTAATGAGTCACTTATCAAGTGCACTGCTAGTGAGCCACTTATCTAGTGTATCCCTAGTAAGTCACTTATCGAGTGCAACCTTAGTGAGTCATCGACTGTGTGCAACCCATCGAAACCCAATCTTCCATCTCTTTAGGTCACCCCCCGTCGAGCGCACAATAAGAGCTCGACCCACGTCTTACATCCCCACATAAATGTAACTATGCATTCTATCGTATATTTCTTATATATTTCTATTTTTTTAGAAATATTTTTGATTTGAGCGTCGAAAAATAATTTAGAGAGTGAGTCTCACCAACCCTCTAACCTATTATTTATAATTTATGGTGTGCAGATTTTAAATTAATAGAGATGGAGATTGGATAAGCTCCAAATCGACCTACAACGGAAGGTTGAATGGCTACTTAATCCGTACAATAATACAGATATCATGGACATATTATTCGGACAGTTTGTGGAAACTCGACAAAAAAGATGACCATTGTTCACCGACTAAATAAGTATGGCCAACGTCAATGCGCCAATGCACATCTTAGCTAAAAATAACACC
>JAOVVI020012465.1:0-12226 GCA_028571085.2 Nepenthes alata | reverse complement strand
ACCAAAGGACTGAGGCGAGCTCGTCTACCCAGGAGCCCCCTGCGTCCTCCAGTTTGGTCTTGAGCCCGTGGAGTAGCGTTCGGTTCGTGACCTCCACCTGTAGATTCGCTTGGGGCTATGCACCGAAGTGTGGACCAACCTTATTCCAAGATTGGTGCAATAATTGGTGAAACCTTTTCCCGAGAATTGAGTTCCGTTGTCAGTCACAATGACTTATGGAATGCCAAATCTGCTGATGATATTCTGACGGATTAACTCAAGTGCATTGTGTTCTATGATTTTGGCCAGTGGGACGGCCTCGACCAACTTTGTGAAGTAATCGATACCCGCTATGATAAACTTTCTTTGCCTGGTTGCAATGAAAAATGGGCCAAGAATGTCAAGCCCCCATTGCGCAAAGGGCCACGGCGCCTGAAGGGATTTCAGCTCGGTAGACGGCTGATGGCGAATGTTGCCGTGAAGTTGGTAGCTTTCACACATTTTTACAAACTCGAGTGCCTCCTTTTTTATCGCGAGCCAATAGTAGCCCTACCGCATGATCTTGAATGCTATGTTTTTGCCGCCCACATGCGATCCACAAATCCCAAGGTGCACTTCGCTCAATACGTAGTCCGCCGCTTCTGGGGTTAGGCAACGGAGGTACGGAGTCGAGTAGCCGTGACGATACAGCCTCTCGTGGACTATAGTGTACCAGCCGGTCGTTCTCTTTATCAGCCTGGTCTCTTCTACGTCTTTTGGCAATGTTTCATTCGCTAGATACCTCATGTAGGGTGTCGTCCAGTTTTCCATCCCGGAGACCTGCATTGCCTCTCGTCCCTCTATACTGGGAGAGTTTAGGACCTCCCTCATGTTCCTCGAGTACTGTTCTGGATTTTTGGCCGCCGCTACTCTTGCCAGCTGATTGGCCTTCCAATTTTCAGTTCTGGGAACATGGACCAAGGTTAGATTGTCGAAGTTGCGGACGACCTCCCTTGCCCTGGCCAAGTATTTGGCCATATGTGGGTTGTTTGCCTCGAAGTTCCCATTAACCTGGTTGACGATCAGCTCGAAGTCGCTGTAAACAGCCAATCTCTTGGCCGAGCACTCCTTTGCTAATCTTAATCCGGCTAGAAGGGCTTCGTATTCGGCAACATTGTTGGTGACTGGGAAGTCGAGTCTAAGGGAGTATTTCACCTTAAACCCGTCAAGGGTCGTGAGGACCACCCCTGCTCCACTGCCCGTGTCTATGGATGATCCGTCCATGTGTAGTATCCATTATGGAGCCTCCATGCGCTGTTCCGCGTTCTCTGAGGGCTGCTCTTTGAGAATCGGGGTCGTGGTCTCGACAATGAAGTCGACCAGAGCATGTGCCTTTATGGTCGACCTGGGTCTGAACTCAATGTCAAACTCGCTCAATTCGATAGCCTACTTTACCAACCGTCAAGAAACATTAGGTTTCTGAAGTATGCTCTTTAGAGGCTGGTCAGTGAGAACTATGATGCGGTGTGCCTAAAAATAGGGTCTTAGTTTTTGCGCGGAAAATATGAGAGCTCAGGCTAACTTTTCTGTGCGCGGGTAGCATGTCTCTGGGCCGGTCAGTGTTTTGCTCACATAGTAGACCGGTCATTGGGTATCAGAGTCCTGGCTTACGAGGACGGAGCTAAGGGACACCTCCGATACTGCCAAGTAGAGCTGTAGCTCTTCGCCGACCTTTGGTGATGTTAGTAATGGCGGGCTAGCCGGGTACTGCTTCAACTCATTGAAGGCCACCTGGCGATCTGCCGTCCATTGGAACCTGTTTGATTTTGTTGCCCTCAGAGCCTTAAAGAATGGCTGATACTTGTCACCAAACTTTGCTAGGAAGTGGGACAATGCTGCCAATCGTCCAGTCAGTCGCTGGACATCCTTGACGCTTCGTGGGAGAGCCGTGTCCGTGAGGGCCTTGATCTTCTCTGGGTTTGCCTCGATCTCTCACTGGGAGACGATAAAACCCAAGAATTTTCCTGAGGCTACCCCGAAGACCTACTTAGCCGGATTCAGCTTTATTTGATGTTCTCGGAGCACCTCAAATGACTCCGCCAGATCACGGATATGGTCAAATGTAATTCTGCTCTTGACGAGCTTGTCGTCAATATAGACTTCCATATTGCAGCCGATTTTTGAATATTTTATTTACCAACCGCTGGTAGGTGGCTCCTGCGTTTTTCAGTCCAACGGGTATCACCTTATAGCAGTAAGTGCCCTGGTCTGTCATCACATTTTTAGTCATCCGAACTCATCCGGATTTGGTTATAGCCTGAATAGGCATCCATGAAACTCAGCAGCTAATATCCGGACGTTGAGTCTACCAGCAGGTCAATCCTGGGTAAAGGAAAGCTATCCTTTGGGTAGGCTTTGTTAACGTTGATAAAATCGACGCACATTCTCCACTTCCCGTTGCTCTTCTTTACCAAAACTACGTTGGAGAGCCAATCAGGGTATCGAACCTCCCTGATGAATCCAACATCCAGCAGTTTCTTTACTTCCTTTCGGATGGCGATCAACTTTTCCACTGAGTGATTTCTTCACTTTTTTCTAACAGATTTTTAGTCCGGGTTGGGCCCAACTTGTGGACAATTATCCGGTCTGGAATCCCAGGCATGTCAGCAGGAGTCCATGCGAAGATGTCAGCGTTCTGTCGCAGGAATGAGATCAATTCTTCGCGTAGCGTGCTTATGAGTGAGCCGCCGATTCGTATGCACCTTTCCGGATCGTCCAGATTCAGTGGGACTAAGTCGGTTGCTTCACCAGACTGTGCTTGCTGCAAGGTTGCCTTGTCTCGATGGTTAAGTTCTCCCATTGTTTCGACGCTAACGTTAGGAGCGATTTTAATGGACTCTTTTTCAAACCAAGTTTAAAGAACGCATCGAGGTAAAGCAAATCACGCAAACTTCTATTATCAATAAATACACGTTTCATCTGATAGTCGATGCTACCGTCGGAAACGAGTGTTGATATAACGAGGGTGTCTGCATGGGGTGAAACTACATGCGTTAAGTCATCATCACTAAAACTAATGCAGTTGTCAGTAGTGCGCTGCTTCTTCCTCCCTGAATGCTGGTCCCTGTTATCCGTCGGAGTTTTGACTGGCCGGGTGGTGATCATGTTGACCACTCTTGCTGTGACCCGATTCCGTAGTGGAGAGGCTCCTGATCCTTCTCCACTCGCATTGCCAGAGTTTTGACAGGGGCCTTTGACGAACCTGGTGAGGTGGCCCCTTCTGATTAGCACCTCAATCTCTCTCTGAAGAGTCTTGCAATCCTCCGTGGAGTACCCGGAGATCGATGGAAATCACAGTACTTGGCTGGATTTCCTCCCTCCGCCTTCTTAAGTGGTTTCGGCCACTTAAGGAACTTCTCCCCACTGATCTGCATGAGGACGTTTGAGCGCGTATCAGTCAAGGGCATTAGGCTGATGGGTCCGTGGTTTTTGTGCTGCGGTAGTCCAGTTCTGTGGCGTTTTTGGTGGGAGTAATCACCACCGTTGTGCTTCCTCTTTCCTTCAGGCGAGAAAGAGCGAGGTTGTTCAGGCCGATCTGGACGTTTCGCCTCGTTAGCCTCCTCAGCCGCCGTATAGGCCCTAGTGATGGCCTCCGCTTCCCGAAAGGTCTGCGGATTCTTATGCACCGGTGCCTGAAGAAATCCCTGTGCGCCAGTGCCAAAATGAAACTGCCTAGTTTCATTTCCTCTGTGAGTAGGGGGATCCGCTTGGCTTCTGCCACGAAGCGATCTAGAAATCTCCGTGGGTTCTCTCCGTGTTTCTGCTTGATATGCAACAGATGCCATGGCTATTTTTCCTCCCTGCGGCTGGAGGTGTACTGAGATAAGAAAAGATCCACAAGCTCCTAGAAGCTTCGGATCGAGTCCGGTGGGAGATGATGGAACCAGATGCATGTGTTCC
Organism: Nepenthes alata; assembly: GCA_028571085.2. Taxonomy (NCBI): domain Eukaryota; kingdom Viridiplantae; phylum Streptophyta; class Magnoliopsida; order Caryophyllales; family Nepenthaceae; genus Nepenthes; species Nepenthes alata. The sequence continues at coordinate 8,308 of JAOVVI020012465.1, read as the reverse complement.
CTTTTAGTGTGAGGGGGAAGCAGCGTCATATGGCTGCGTCGTCCAGCCCCAGTAGACGCAGATGGGTGCGGAATTGGGCGAGATGGTCGACAGGGTCCGCACTCCCATCGTAAGAGTCCAGGGCTGGCATCTTGAACTTTGCCGGTATAGGATGGTTCAAGATCGCCGTGTAGGGAGATCTGTCGATGTTGGCAGTGCGTTCGTCGTCTTTGCAGAGCGGTTTCATATCTTCTCCAGCCTTGGGTCTGCTGGAGCGGTGTTAGCAGATCTCTTGGAGTTGAGATACGCTCTCAACTCCATTTTTTTTCCCGGGCTGGTGTAGCAGCAAGACGGCTGCTACCCCTGGCTGATCTCGGGGCCCGGGAGGCTCCCTCTTGGGGCAGGGGCCTAGACTCCGCTCGGGAGTATCTAGGGTTCCTCCGTTTCGGACTTTCATCCATAGTTGCACTGGTTTCTCGCTCCTCACGCCTTAAAGGGCTTTGGGCATGTGAGGACATGGGCGCGGGAGCGCTGGTATGTCTTCCGGTCTGTTGGGCAGAAACTTTCTTTCTTTGGCCTACTCATCTGGACGCCGGTGCTGGGGTCACTGCAGGCGCAGCCCCCAGTTATGCTTGCTCCTGACGGGCACAGAGTATTTGGAGCATCCTGTCCATAATGTGCATATGTTCCGCCAGGTTCTGGAAAAAGGATGCCGGGATTCCACCGACTACCCCGTTGACCACGGCGCCGGTGGCGTGGTCCTGGTTTGGTGAAATTACGTCTCGGGCAGGTTCGCTTGCTTGCGCCCTTGTGTTTACCATTCTGTTAATCGGAGAGAGTTTCTGGGAAACACGGTTGGCTTATTGTAGCGCTTCCCACAGACGGGGCCAATGATGCGTACCTGGATCCAACTTTAAACAGATTCGAATTCGCCTGGTTGATTTGATTCGGCTCCGTTCGCTGAGTCTGAATCCTGCACACTACTACAGAAAATGGGAGGTCAGGTGTCGGCGGGAGGTTATCTCACCGAAAATACTCCGACGCTCAAGTCAGTACAAAGCCTTCGAACTGAGAAAGGTGAACTAATAAGTAAGAGAGAGAGAGGGGGGAATAGGTTTGTCGGGAGTGTTGGCCTGTAGAAGCAAAGATGACCCTGTGGCCTGTTGAGAGTGAGTTCCAGCTCGCTTTTCACAGAATGCGAGTGAAAGCAGCGTCTCGAAAGCGTGCAAGTTTTGGAAGCCGGTTGTCAGAGAGGCTGGATAGACTTCAGCAATCTGGAGGCTTAGAGTGGGATTGGAAGGTGAACGCTTTTCAGAGATAGAGAGTTTTTTCTCAAGCACTGTAAGCGTTCGTAACTTAGACTGTATCAGGAAGTCCCCTTTTTGTCTAAGAAAGCGTGTTCTCTTAAAGTATGTTCTAAAAGCGTCTGTTTTCTTCGAAGTGAGTTTGAGAGCGTATTGGCAAGCATGTCCCTTTCAGAGCAGAGACTCTGAGCTTATATAGATGGTGGGAGAGCCACCTTCCTTGGTCAGGGTGGCGTGATCTTTGGTCTGGCGATGGCGGCCTTCTCTGAGTTAGTGGGCGTAATTGGCGTGATTTAATGGATCCTTTTCTTTTGGAACATTACAATGGATATCCAAATTATCTACTTTCCTTTCATACTCTTGTGACCGTTTAGACTCCATCGTTGGCGCTAAATCCGTTGCTGCCTTTTTGGAGAAGATCAGCTTTTAGGAAAGTGTGTAATCATGGAAAGGATCATTGCTTTTCGTGTACGGGGTCATCTGTCAAATTGGGCCAGGCTCGTATTAGGTTTACTGTCTTTTACGGCCTGCTGCTACAGTACCTCCGGTCAACAGAAGTGTTTACTGGCTTGAAAGAGCGTTGTTGGCCGTTTGTTGTTCAACGCATTGACCGTCTAACGTGCGTTGGGCCTTTATAGATTCTGGACCGCTTTCTTGTTGGGTCTGCCAGCTATGGGCCTACCCATCAATTTTTAATTGAAATTATTATATTAATAGGATCTAAAAAATTATAAAAATATATTTTCTTATTTTATAAAACATTAAAAATAAAAATATAATATAAAATAAATATTAAAAAAACAAATTAAAAGTAGTGTTCATTAAAAAATAGTATTCATTAATTAAAAAAATTATAAACCATAATTTTAATTTACGTATCCCCAACGTGTCGTGTCTTTATTTTTTATAAAATAGTGTGTTAGCGTGTCGATGTTGTTTCGTGTTCATATCTCATGTTGGTGTCCGTACTTCTGAGCATAAAGCAAATGATATGAAAATAAACGACTTAATCCAGGTGTATAAATAACGGTGAGAAGTAGGCACTTTGAAGTAGATAAGATATCAAAGAGTGATGAAGACTCTATTCTACAACTTTTACTGATAGAGGTAGGGAGAATACAATGTCCTTCAAGAGTTAAGTTCCTTTGTTGTAAATCTAAATCACCCATATTATTGGCATATCGAAATTGTTAAAATTAGAGAATATTGATGAAAATGAAGATAGAAAAGACAACTGGATAGGATAGTATCCTAGTAGAGGCTTGGAAATGTTTTGGGGATGAGCGGATCTTGTGGTTGAATAGAATGCTTAACAGGATCTTAAATAGCAAGATGTTGGATAAAAAAGAGCACAAGGGCAAAGGAGATATATAGAGTGGTGTCAGCTATAGAGGTACAAAGTTGATGAATCCTATTAGGAAGTCATGGAAAAAGATAAATGAAAGAAGGCCAAGATGAGACACAAGTGTTTTAAAAATCCAATTTGGATTCATATGATGTAGGTCTACTATAGAAACCATTTATTAAAGTGTCTAATTGAACAATTTAATGAAAATATAAACAGATCTTTATGTGATATTTCTCAATTTAGAAAAAGCATATAATGCAATTTCAAGATAATTATTACAGAAGATTCTAGAGAAAAATGAGTTTCCATAGAATACATTCAAGTTACAAAAAGACATACAATGATGTAATGACTTGTGTAAGAAAACATGAAAGGGAGAACGAGGTTGTTTTCCCAACTACTATTGGTATACAAAAGGCAATAAGCTCATATGGCTATGAATAAATTTACCAAATACATCAAAAATGGTGTATTATGGTGCATGCTTTTTGCGGGCACCATAGTTCTAGTGGATGAGGAAAACAAGTCCTTAACACCATATTGGACGACCAAAAAAGAATTTGTTCAAATAACTTGGATCAATTGTTCAAGAAAATAAGGCAATCCATGAGTATATTGTTCAGCAGATTAAAGCATGATAGATGAAGTGAAAAAGTGCTTCTGGGGTCCTATAGAACAGGAGAATAGTTCTCAGACTTTTAAAATTACAATAGGGCAGTCATTAGGTAAGCCAGCCAAACTTATGGAGTAAAGTTTTAACAAATAAAATACATGTTAAAAAAAGAAGGCAATAGCAGATACGAATATGTTAAAATTTATATGTGGTTCTATAATAACATATAGGATTTGCAATGATATTACACAGGAGAAAGCATGTCACTCATAAAGGAGAGAAAGTTGAAGACATAATTGAGGTGATATGGTCATACAAAGCGAATACAGCCTAATCACAGACGAAAATATAGGTTGTGATGTATCATTTCGACTAATTTGTATCAGTGTTTAAAAGAGGCATGACTGCTAGAGCACGCTCGCATTGGTTGGGGCACTGTTATGATTACTTACGATATTCCCCAACACCACAGTTGAAAACTATACACCTATTATCCTATCAGAATGCCAGAGCTTAAAGAGAGACACTACGAAGGGGAAGAGGAAGGGGCAGAGGAAGGATAGAGTTTAAAGGAAACCATTAGACATGACCTTGCACAGTTTCATTTAGTAGATAAAATGGCCTGCAACAGAGCTAAATGGAAGTCAAGAATCCATATAACTAATCTCATTTGGTGAGAAAATGCTTCGTTCGGTTTGATTAGATTTTTAACATATCAAATATCAAAAAAATCTTTAGCCTTTACAAACATTCACATACCACTCAGGCATCACTAAAATTGAATTTCATATATTATGTGACACTCTACCATCTTCAAACTTATAGATTCTCCACAATCTAACTTCAGGCTTCTTCCTATTTAATTTCATCCACTAAGACAACATTATCCACAAATAAAAGACAAAAAGCAACATCCATTGTAGGCTTTATGCTACATCACAGTATATCAAAGTAGGCAAGACCATCCCCTTTATTACAAGAAAAGAAGATGGGAGCCAGTTGGGAAGTTCTGAAATCTGTAAACAACAGTAGAGAGACAGAGGAAAGAAACACTGTATAGCAGTTTGTATTGCATTCACCAATCAAGCTTACTCATTACAAGGCTTCCTATTTTATAGCTACAAGATAACACAAGAATACAAGAATGTGTTGCAACAGAATACAGTCACAATTCAGTTGCATTAACAGAATACAATGACTAGTCTGTTTTGCAGTAGTCCAGCCAAGTACAGTATCATAGTCACACAGAAAATGGTTCTTTAGTACAGTAACAACTAACAACCCATTTGGATTGGTATAGCAGTAGACTTATCAAGCATGCCCAGAGCCAAGGCATAACAACGGTAGCACATATTAAGTCTTAACTGAGAAGATCATCCGTATCAGCATCAGCATATCAGTAAAGGCAGCAGCGTCGTAAGTTACCATCAACAAAAGAATGGGCATCAATAGTAGTTTGCAATCCCACTTCATGATAATCCCCACAAGTTGAAACATCCTTTTCCTCAAGGATGTCATTAGCTGCTCTTCAATTAATTGAGTTTATGCTTTATTGAGATCGATAGACTTCTTTGTACCCCTAAACTCGAACTTCTTGCCATTCATCTGGATTTTCATTTTGTTAAAATCTAGCGAAATATGCTTGTAATTCTTCAACCAATCCACACCTCATACCATATCACAAGATCCCTAGTTCAGTATTCTATAATCAGAAGTAAAGCAGTGCCCGTGCATCTTCCAAATCAGGCTGCAACACAGGGCTTTGCTGATTTCTTTACTTCCATTAGCCATGAACACATACAAGGCATAATCATCATCTTCTTCAATCCTTAGTTCTCAGACAATATGGGAGTCAACAAAGCTAAGAGAACTTCCACTCAATCAGAATGATGATGGTTTTGTTCTTCGGCTCTCCTATTCAGATAGTGTAGTTTAGTATTGTACAGCAACTGGTTTGGGCAAGGATTTCAACTTCTTCTTCTAGATTTTCCTCATTAGTTTCTTCCCCTGATCACCTATTATGCATTCAACATCTTCTAGTTGAATCTACGCCCCAGAATGTATTTCTCATTACATTCATAGCCCAACCCCATTGCTCTTCTTTGATCTAATGATAGGCCAGTTGTTTTTTGATTTTGGTTTCTTCATGAATTGTTGAAAATGGTTTCAGGAGTTGCAATTTGATTTGAGTTAATTTCTCCTGGACAATGCTTTTAGGGACTATTCTTGGAGGTATGCAAGCTCATAACATTCAAACAAAGAGGAAAATTTACGAATTTTAAAAGTGACCCATTTCTTCTTTAAGGCCACTATGAAAGCAAGATATGAAATTTTCTTCAGGAAGCATGGGATAGGAATTCATAATTGTAGCCATCAATACCTCAAACCTTTCTTGATACTCATCAACACAATTCTTTTGATGCAACTTATTCAGCTCCTCCATGGCATCCGTGTGGTGATTATTACTAAACCTTCTGCATACATCTCCTTTAAACTCCTCTATAGTGACAGGAATAGCTTTGAAACACACACACATCAACTTTAACTTCCAAACATAAGGAGACTAGTCCATCTTTTGTTCTTCCATAACATTGTACAAATGGAAAAATTTGGAATATTTTCTTACATATTTTCTTGGTTTGTTTCCATGGAATGTAGGAAACTCAATCTGTAGCATTAGAGGGGATAGAATTGAGTTGTTCCTACTGCCAAGATTGATTGCTTCTTCATTTCTTGCAGGTAAGTCTCTTCCTCTGCTGACTGAGGATGAAACCCATCTGAGAATAGGATGTTCTTCATGCTAAATGATTCAGATTGTGCTCCTTTTTGTAACAATACCTTATCTACTGAAGAGTTTTCAATGGAAACTTTTGTCAGCTTGAAGCTTTGCAAATGCAAAAGAATGCGGAACAGGGAACAAGAAAATAGCAAGCAAGGAGCACCCAATTCAAGAAGGGAGGCAACTCTCCAAGTTAAGCTACTCAAATAATTTTTTCCATCGCATGGTCTTTCCTCTTACAGCATTGCCTACTTATAGGATTCTTAAGATACTCTGTAGCAAACTAACAGAATGATTCTTGATGTAGGAAAAGAAAATAATGACAATCTGCCAGTGAGAATCGGTTCTCATTTGAGCTGATTTGCAATGACCCATGTGCCATGTCCTGCTTTCCTCATGTGCCAAGTGCATGCTCTATTTCAAACGGCTGAGTTCTCTCTCATCTGGACGGACCATCTCATGCCACCTTGTCCCCCTTTTCTGGAACTTTCTAGTTCCCTTTACATGATATAGCAGAAGAGAATCAGATGGCTGAGGACTCCTCTGGCTGGACACCTTCGCGTGCTTGGTAGGCTAATCAGACGGCTGACAGCAACCCCTTTGGCTGGACGGATCTCATCACGCCACACCCTCTTCTTATGGAAATTACTCTGCCACTTAGCTCCGCAACTCTTTTGTTGCCTTCCTCCCGTAAGATAGCTGCTTTCTTCCTGATCTATGACTTCATCTTCTCCTTCACTTTTATTATTATTACTTTTCAGTTTTATAAGAGAAATAGTTAGATCTATTGCGTTCAATAGCTAGGTCATTTCAATAGAAACTTACATTTATGTTTTGTAGAAGAGACATCATTGTAGTTTGTTAGTCGTATTTTATATTAGCATATTCCATGACTATGTCGGGATTGGTTCTTGGTCTTTTGTCGGCTCGTTCGGTATCTGCAACACATATCAGCTTGGAAGATTTTCATTAATTCCATGCTCGAAGGTCGTCATCGTCAAATCTCAGTGTTCACGCCTTCCTGTCGTTTTGTTTTACCACGTCCCGGGATGGGCGCCTGCTGGGCGCTCAAGGCGCCATCTAGGCGAGCACCAGGCGCTCAATGAGCGCCCGATGAATGCTCGAGCGCTCAGGCACATCTTCACCGAACCTTACGCAGCGCTGGATGGGCGCTCGAGCTACGCGGACCATTTACCCCGAACTCTAGCGAGCGCCCACCGAGCGCTCAAGTAGCGCTCGAGCGGCGCGGCTCTTTATGTGCCTAACGTCTCCTTATTTTTAAAATAATTTTTGGCTACATATATATATATATGTCTTATGTTTCTTTAAACTCTAACTCTTCCAGCAAAATTCTGAGGAGCATTTCTCTTTTGCAAAACCATCTTTCTTATGCTCCATTGTTGAGAAAATGTGACACGAATACTCGTGCTCCATTGACAAAGTTTTCTTTTCTTATTGTGGTCTCCTATATACATCTCTTTTTATTGTGTAACCTTCGTGACTACGTTGGTGGCTTGAACACGGGGTTCCAGTGACATTTGGACCTTCAAGCGGTTCGTGAAAGAAGATCGACATGAAGACTGGAATGCGTCCGGTTCCGTTACCCCGGACAAATCCAAGGAGTTCCTTGGTAGGGATCACAAGACGAGAGTAAGTCGGCTAGATTAGCGCATCTATACCACCCGATTTGTAAGTTGATTTTCATAGTGCATTTATTCTCTGGTCGTTGAAACCCGGAGGGTTTTTGTAGATTACCGTGGGTATCGAGTTTTTTCCTTCGTCACCAAAAATTATCTTTTTACTATTACTTATTGTCGTGTATATTTTATGCATATTATTATTCTTGCTTCTAGAGATAAATATTCTTTACGTGCATTTAGTATTTATTTTCTATACAACTTCTGCTAATCCTGCACGGTGTCGGAACATTGTTGTTTACATTGGGGCAAAAAGTCCGTTTTTTCAATTGGTATCAGAGACACATCCCGATCCGCGACACTGATCTAGATGCATACTAGTTAATCGCTATCCGTTCCTCCCTACTTTGATGGGAGTAATTATGTCTATTGGAAGATTCGTATGAGAGTTTTTCTTAAATCGATGAATGAACGCGTGTAGGCTAATACCCAAATTGGGTGGACCCCACCCAAGAGTACCACAGGTGACGAACCAAAAGTTCTATCTTTATGGTCCAAAGAAGAAATTGATGCATGAAATTATAACAATAAATGTCTACATGCTATATTTATGGCTGTGTCACCTGAAGAATTTAAACGTTTTTCTAA
>JAOVVI020012464.1:0-12227 GCA_028571085.2 Nepenthes alata | reverse complement strand
CTCCTGGTTGACCGACCCATTGAGAAGTTGAAATAGCAGGTGAAGCATGCAAGAAGCCCCTATTGATCTTGTAAGGAAGAGCATGCAAAGCTGTCCCCTTTGAGAACGAGGTGCAGTGCACCCACTTTGAACTAAGAGGTCGAACAAGAAAAGATAAAGAAGACTCCCCTTTCAAGTAGTCTACCATAGGACAGTCCTCCTAAGAATCACGTAAGAATGGTGTCTCCCCAAAATAGGCTGAAAGAGGAAAAACCATCTCCCTTTTGGGGCCTGAGACACCCCTCCTTTAGATCAATACCAGAAAGGACTACTCGATGTCAGTGATAAGAGAGGGGGTAGCCACCCCGAACCCAAGCCTTTACCCGGTCAAATGCAAGTTTGGGCTTGGGATAGGCACAAAAGAGGAAAACCAAGGAAGCTTTGCATGAAAAAGAGGGAAACTAAGGCAGACTTCAAGTGCATCCTCGGGCATCAACTTTGAACATTGGAGAAGAGCTGCCTCCAACTCCAACCTGTAGCTGCGTAGGCTCCATATTAACTTCAAACTCTCACACTGCTTGGCTAGCAAAGATTCATAATGTAAGGTATAGAGAGCCCCTCCATTTATTAAACCAAGAAGATAATGTTGATGATAAAGAATCGTCGTGTTCAGAGAATCGCCCCAAATCTCGCTGGTGGCTACTAATCAAATCCTGCCTCATTGTACAGTGAATCAGTAGAATGCCTAGGGAAGGAGTATGTGTGCAGGCTGACAGCTGGCATCCCATTAATGAACATGTCAAGAATTGACTAGTCAAGCCTCTCAATATAGGGGACTAGTGATGGACCCAGTAGAACATAGGCCGAGCCAGAGCCAAGCCCGTAGGACTAGTAGCAGCTAAGTTGATGTTTTCCCAAGGTTAAGGCCTAGGAGCCACAATAGTGGTAAGTTCAGCTATCAAAAAGAGAAAACCCCGAAGGACAATAGCCCATCAAGCATTATGTTGAGCCAAAATCCCAGGCAGCGGAGTAGATAGCCCAAACGAGTCAATCTAAAATTGTTCAATTGGGAGGGGACATTAGGGTTACGTACAGTATCGGACCCATAGGTTGCCCCTCTTGATTGGCCATTGACAGCCCTGATAGTACAATGCGGCCAAGCAAGCAGAACTTACCATAATGCGGCCACGATAACTGTCCTAGTAGCTCAACAAATATTCGTACAATACTCACCTGTTCATCTTATCACCGAAAAATGACAAGTGCAACTCTGCAATATTTTTAGAAAGGTGATGGTCACCATACTATCTCCGCATATGATTATTGAAACAACTCAATGGATCTATTAGGGAAACAAACATTAGTCGTGGGACCGAAGGAAAGCTGCATTGGCTCCAACTTTATAAATATCTCTTCACCCCTATGAGAAAGGGGATCTAGAGATTCTAACCTTTAATCATCTCAAAAGACCTAAACAACCCTCACCCTCGAGCATCCTAGAAGGATCGAAGGGCTTTTTCTCAAGCCACTCTGCCTATAAGTGCACCGTCTTCCAAACCACTTTGCCTACGAATGCATTATCTCTCAAGCCACTCATCCCATGAGTGCTGACTCTCCCAAAAGCTGCTCCCCACTGAGCACCATCTATCATAGCCTAGTTTTCTAATACACACTCAATCCCCCCTTCTATGTGCATCCACGCACCTTGTATCCTCCATCTATTTCTTCCTCACAGAAAGATTTTTGACTTAAACGTCGGAAGATATACCAGGGAGAGAATCCTGCCATCTACTAACCTCTTATTTATTTATTTGTTATAGTGTGTAAGATCCATATTCTTAAGAATGGAGACCTGTCACATTTCAATTCGTCCCACAAGGAGAGATCAAATGGCTTTCTAATCCATACAATAATCTGGATCTAGGTACACATCAAGTTTGATATTTAATTAAATAAATCACATGCTTTATAATTGATACGTCCTAAATCTAAATTTTGAATAGATTCAGGATGAGTCGTCCGTCTGAGTCTGACTTCAATCACTGAGTTTAGATCTTACACACCACAACTATGAATAAGTGGTCAGGTGATGGGGGGAGGTTATCCCACTAAAAATACTATGATACTCAAATCAATAAATAGCCTTGAAAGTAAGAAAGTGAATATAATGAGATGCATTATGTATGTATTGAGTGTTTGTTATGAGGGAGTGATCTCGTAAGCAAAGAGGCTTTTGGTAACTCATGAGAAGCGAGATCTCTAAGTACTGAATTCACTGGGAACGTAGTAGTAGAGAGTGAGAGAGTGTTAGAAGGTTCGATGCAGAAAGTGTGAAAGCTTTACAAGAGAGGGCTTTTGTAGGCCAGTGAGAATGTGCCTTAGAAGTGAAAACTTCATGACCTTTTATAGCTACTGTATTGAGCTGCCTTTTTTATGCAGAAGGGCTTGATACCCACGCTCTGTTGGGATTGTTTCCTTTTCTAGTGTGGAGCCTTTATGGCTATAATAGTCAATGGACTGATCATTTTCCTTCTACATTATGTAACTGTTAGGGTTTCTAATAGATAAGGGATTGATTATGGCACCTTCCTTAAGAGATGCACATTGATTCTAGAGGAGACTATTACAATGGGGGTTTCCTTCTGTGGAGAGTATAAAATTAGGGGAGAAGATTATTGTGGCTTGAGGACAGACACGTGGACCAATCTCGAGTTGGACTGTGTGAGTCCTGGTCCTCGGTCGGTGTCCTAGTCATGCTTTCGGTCAACGAAAGTGTTGACCATCTTGGGCCCAGGTGGGCCGTCTCGCTCTTGCGCTTTAACTGGCTCATTAAGCTTTCGTCCGATCAACAGTTGGCATTGATCGTCTAGGGGTAAATGGGCCATTTAGGTCTTGGGCTGTTTCCTCTTTCGTGGGCTAGCCCATTACTAGCGTACCCATTACTAATCCCATGTACTGGTGGTCAGGGATTCCAGCCTCCAACATGTTCCAAATGAGACGCGAATGGCTAGGTCACAACCTGGTCAGAAAATTGGCAAAGGCTCTTCGTTTGCCAATCGAGTTGCTTGTAGTTGTTGACCGTAAAGTCATGATTCGGAGAACTGGCTAAAAAAATCATTAACTGGATTCATTGACCGCAAAGGAAAGAATATGGTGAACTTATTGAAGGAAATGTTAACCAGATTCATTGACCATTTAGGATAAAAAATAGATAACTGTTGAAGAAAGTGTTAACTGAATTTGTTGACCGTCTAGACTAAAAAATAGAGAACTGTTGAAGGTAGTGTTGATCGGATTCGTTTACCATCTAGGCTAGAATCTAAAGAACTTGTAGGAGTTAAAATGACGTGTTATCATGTCGCCAGACTGTCAGTCAAAAAGTTAGCCATGTGCCAACATACAGTAAATTTGTGATTATGGTAATTAATGTGCTAGAAGATCTTATTTGACTGCATCCTCTCTGGAAACGACACGTGTCAGCAATGACAGGTGCACCTTTTCGATGCGTTGCCCTTCTCTGGCGTTCACATGCCTTTAAGTATTCTGTCTGTTTCATTTTAAACTTTTCACGCTTTCCTTTTACTTTCATTCTGAAAAAATATTCTAAGTATTCTGCTTCCTTCTTACTTCCATTCCGTGGCACCTTCTATTACTCAAATTATTTCTATAATCAAGGCCAGTGAAGTGAAGGAGTTGTACGTCAAGTACAATATTCCTAAGTAGATTGTCTTCCAGAAGCCTAGTGAGGAGGATAGAGTATGCTTCACTCCTAAGGACCACATTACTATGTATGAGGCCCACTTGAGGAGTGGGCTACATCTCCCGGTCCCTGATGAACTGCTAGATATCTTCACCGTTCTTCAGATTCCCATCGCACGGCTCCATACTAATGCGGTGCAATACCTATGCTCGCTTTGCATTTTTTCTGCCACCATTCTCGACTGCTGATGGTGGAGGCGGTGAGGGTGATGTTTAAGTTCACCCATAGTGAATAGTGGGTTTCCTTGTCTCCACGTGGGCTCCAGATTAGTAGTGCCATTTATGACTCCTTGAAGAACTAGAAATATAGGTTCTTCTATGTGTATATTGATGAGTCCTGGCCCTTGTTTAGACATTGGGGTAGGGGGCCTGACTCTTTTTTCGGGATGCCCATGGATAAGGAGACTGCTGCTGTGGATCCACTTCTGCAGATGGTGATGGATCACCTTTCTGAATTTCGGAGAGATCACCTGGTTTCCCGTGGTGAAGTCAAGAGGGCTTACTGGGGATCGCCATCCCCAGTCTAGAAGATGAGGCTCCCATCTTTCCAGCATAAGAGGAAGGCTAGCGCCATCATCATCGAGTCTGCCAATGCACCTTCCTCTGGAGAAACTCCTTGAAGTCCAAAGCAAAAGAAGACGGCAACGACAGTGTCATCTTCTTCTTCCTCCACAGAGTCAGATTATGTCATAGCTAGTCAGTTTATTAGAATGGGAGAACTCTCCGGTGTAGCCGGTGTGGAGGATGCTGTGAAGGCGTATAGGGTGAGGTTGTGCTATGCTGCTAGTTGCACCATTCCTGCTCTACCGCAGTCAGAGTACTTAGTGGTGCAGTCGGAGTCGCTTGCGGAGCCTTCAGCTATGTAGACCGTTGAGCAACCACGGGATGAGGAACCTGTTGCCAGAGAGCTCCATGCGGTGCCAAAGGAGTTTGCTACCGAAGAACTCAAGAGGCACCTGAGGTGGCGGTTGGCACCAGCGTTGAGTTGGTGGAGGAGTTTACTGTAGAGGCGTTTGGTACAGAGGCTTTTGCGGAGCCAGCTCAGGAGACTACTATTTCCAATCCTCCACCACCAGGCCCAAGGTCACAAAGAAGGCTGGTGAGGTGGAAGCGCAAAGTTTGGCAGGTAACCTTTCAAAACCTTCCTTCTCTTTTCTTCCTCTATTGTTGTTACTCGGCATTTTTGGCTCTTTGTAGAAGGAGAAAATAATAGACATAGTGTATAAGGAAATACGCTAGAAAAATTTGGTGATCTCAAACCGTGACAAAGAGATTGCCTGATTTGATGAGGAAGTGGAGCTGCTCAGGATGGAGCACTGGGAGAAAATAGCTGCTCTTTAATTTGAGTTATCAAGTTTGAAACAAGAGGATGCTAGGTTGAAAGAGGAAGCTTCCCGGGCAGTGTGGCGGGCTGATGAGCTCTCGGGACGGATCACATTGCTAGAGAACGAACTGACCACTCGTATACGCCCCCATGAGGTCTTTGAGATGCTGTGGGTATGGTTGTGAGAGGGTGCCAATATTTGTCGATGTATCGCATGGCTGGTGGATCCCAACTCTCTAGTTGATGTCCTTGACCCAGCAAACCGTTATGCCAACTGTCATGAGAACCTCATGGGCCAATCTCGGAGAGATCAGGGTTCACTGCCCCCTCCTCCTAGGAGCTCTGCTCCGCAGTAGACCCTTTGTACCCTTGTATTTTTGTAATTGTAAATGCTTCGATACAATCAATAAAACAGTTGTTTTAATGATGTTTAATGTCTCTGCCTTCATTGCTATCTTTCAATTACTTGTTCTTGTATTAGCCGGCTGACCTGGTATATTATACGCAAATTGGCCATCCATCTCATATTATTTGAGACGTTTGTTGTGCTATCTAATGGACTTAAATCCTAGAGAAGATACCAAGTTAAATCTTGATGTCGTTTCAAGTTTATCGTATACTCGTGTGTAAGTAGAGGCTTGATGGTGTTGCCCAAGTGTTAACTTAGGAGGCCAGCTTTTGGACAGAGAACTTTGCTCCTATTGACCGTCGTTAACTGATCATGCTATTTTCTTGTGAAGGAGGTTGTCACGTGTGTTGTTTAAGCCGCCTAAAATTTTGACTCCAAATGGGCCACTTGGATGACCAAGAATTAATTCAACCGCCTTTGGGCTGCCTGGATGATCAATATTTAATTCGACTGCATATGGGCCACTTGGATGACCAAGATTCAATTCGAGCGCTTATGGGTCGCTTGGATGACCAAGATTTAATTCAACAACTCGTGGTCCGTTTAGATGACCAGAGTTTAATTCGACCGCTTACGAGTCGCTTAAATGACCCGGGTTTAAGTACGAATAGGTAAAAACCCGTTCGACTTAGGGGAAATTTAGGTTGTTTGTATAATCATACAAATATACATATATGTACGTGGAATAGAAAAAAGAATAAAGAGAAAACACGACACAATGGAAAAAAAAGGACTTTTTCTTATATTAATGATAACACATACATTACAGGCATACACGTGCAAGATGGATGACCTACCGTGCCCTCACTGGAAGTAGCGCTTGAGGTGGATTGCGTTCCATATCCATGGGACCAACTTGTCATTCTGGATTAGGAGTTTGTATACTCTATTTTGCAGAATGGTTGAGACGAGAAATGGGCCTTCCCAATTCGAGGTAAGCTTGTTCCGGTTAGCGATCTTACCCATAGCCTCTATATTTCGCAAGACCATGTCTCCAACTTTGAATTGTTGTGCTTTTACCTTCTTATTGTAATAGCAGGTGACCCGTTACTAGTAGGCTACTTTTCGCATTCTAGTTGCGTCGCGGGCTTACTCCAATAAGTTTAGGTATTCCTAATTTTTTCGGAGTTGCCTTGTGGGTTGAAAGTTTCAACCCTAAGACTTGGAAGCACGATCTCAACGGGAATTACCGCTTCGATCCCATAGTTGAGCTTGAAGGACATCTCGTGAGTTGATTCCTTTGGAGTCATCCACTAAAACCACATGACGGAGGGTAGCTCGTTAATCCATGAGCCCCCTGCGTCCTCCAGCTTGGTCTTCAGACCGTGAAGTAGCGTACAATTTATGACCTTCACCTGTCCATTTGCTGGCGTTTACACCACCAAAGTGTGGACCAATCTGATGCCTAAACTGGTGAAATACTTGATGAAGTGATTTTCTGAGAATTTGATTTCGTTGTCAGTCACAATGACCTCAGAAATACTAAATCTGCTCACTATACTTTGGCAGACGAATTTCAAGGCATTGTGCTTAGTTATTTTGGCTAGCGGGGTGGTTTCAACCCACTTGGTGAAGTAGTCAATGCCCACAATGATGAACTTTTTTACCCGATCGCGATGGAAAATGATTCGAGAATATTGATCTCCCATTACGTGAAAGGTCAAAGAGCTTGAAAAGATTTCAGTTCAGTGGCCGACTGGTGGTGAAAATTGTCGTGGAGTTGGCAATTCTCACATTTCTTTGCGAATTCAAGGGCATCATTCTTCATGGCCGGTCAGTAATATACCTGAGGTATGATCTTGAATGTTAGGTTTTTCCCGCATGTGCAATCCGCATATCCCAAGGTGAACTTTGCTCAAGGCATAATCGGCCTCCTCAGGAGTAAGGCACCAGAGGTACAGAGTCGAGCAACCACGACGATATAGCTGCCCATCGACTATGGTGTACCAGTCGGCCGTCTTCTTGATCTAATTGGCTTCATCCGTGCTATCTAGTAGTACTCTGTCTACCAGATATCTCTGGTAAGGCGTCATCCAGTTCTCCATGTTGAAGATTTGCATTGTTCCCCATTCCTTAGTGCTGGGAGTGCTAAGAACTTCTCACATGTTCTTCGAGTATTGCTCTAAATTTTCAACCGCAGCTACTCTGGTAAGTCAGTTGGTCTTCCAGTTTTCAACTCTGGGAATGTGGACCAGGTTCAACTTGTCAAATCTTCGGATGGCATCCTTCGCCTTAGCCAAGTATTTAACTAAGTGAGAGTTGCACGCCTCGAAACTTCCGTAAACCTAGTTAACGACCAACCCTAAGTTGCTGCACACAGTCAGTAGTCTAGCTGAGCACTCTTTGGCTAGTCTTAGCCTGGGTAATAGGGTTTTGTACTCGACAACGTTGTTGGTAGCTGAAAAGTAGAGTTTAAGGAAATACTTCACCTTAAACCCGTCTGGGGTCCTTAGGAGAACTCTGGTACCACTGCCTGAGTCTGTAGACAATCTGTTTACGTTGAAAACCCATCCTAATGCTTCCCCGTGTTGTTCTGTATCCTCAGTGGGTTGTTCATAAAAAATTAGTGTCGTGGTCTCGACGATAAAGTCTGTTAGAGCCTACCCTTTGATGGCTGGTCTGGGTTAAAATTTAATGTTGAACTCTCCCAACTTGATAGCCCACTTAACCAACCATTCAAAAATATCAGGTGTTTGGAAAATACTTTTTAATGGCTGGTTGGTCAGAATGACCACGCGATAAGCTTAGAAATAAAGTCTCAGTTTTCAGGCAAGAAAGATAAGTGCCAAAGCAAGCTTCTCAACATGTGAATAGTATGTCTTTACGCCGATCAATATCTTGCTCACAAAGTAAACTAGGTGTTGAGAGCCAGAGTCCTAGTGTATGAGGACAGAATTAAGAGCCACCTCTGAGACCGCCAGGTAGAGGTACAGCTCCTCTCTATTCTTGGGCGATGTTAGCAACGGTGTACTGGCTAGGTACTATTTTAACTCATCAAAGGTTACCTGGAATTCTGCAGTCCATTGGAATCCATTTGCTGTTGTTCCCCTTAGAGTTTTAAAGAAAGGCTGGTACTTGTCTCACAACTTTGCCAAGAAGTGGGATAGTGTTGCCAGCCATCTGGTTAACCTCTGCATATCTTTGATGCACTATGGCGGAGTCATGTCCGAGGTCCTTGTAACAACCCAAAAATTTATTTTAATCTTAGAATCCGGTCAAAGCCCGTTGACCGAAAAGTGTAACAAGAAGGAAAAATTGGTCTTAAGATGGAATCAAGTTCGGCCTTAAGAAGTCCAGATTTCTGGGATAAGAAGAAGTCCAGATTTCATTAATGAAATCCTAGTCCGGATTTCTTGATGAAAAAGAAGTTCGAATTTTCCATGAAGAAAAGAACCCGGATTTCATTGATGAAAAGAAGTCCGGATTTCCTTGAAGAAAGCAGTTCGGATTTCGTTGGTAAAAAGCAGTTCGGATTTTGTTGGTAAAAAGCAGTTCGAATTTCCCTTGGTAAAAAGCAGTTTGGATTTTTCTTGGTGAAAAGCAGTCTGAATTTCCTTGGAAAAAAGAAGTCCGGAGTGTTATTTGATAAAAATCAAGTCCCGCAAAGTGAATCATTTTTCAGTAAGGCCGGTGTGGCTTTGAGTGAAGGACGGAGTAGTTTTGTAGTAGTTAAAGCCAAAGTTAATATTCTGGTCAACAGGTGTGGACCGGATGTGGTGAAAGAATAAACTGGTCAACGCCGATAGTTGATCGGAAATAAGAAAATCAAGTTCAATTAATCTAAAAATTAAAATGTTTACATGAGAAAGCTAGGTTCAGTTAACCAGAGAGTTAATGTATTTACATGAGAAAATCAAGTTCAATTAATCTGAAAATTAAGATGTTTACATGAGAAAGCTAGGTTCAGATAACCAGAGAGTTAATGTGTTTACATGAGAAAGCCAAGTTCAGTTAACTGGAAATTTATAAACTCCTTGGGAAGATAAGATTATAAATGATTTTAATTAATGAGAAATATTTTCCCTGTATTATTAATAATCATCATTAATAAAATACATTTCCCTTGTGCGGTCAATCATTTATGGAGGCCATCAAATTCAAGGTCTATAAATAGAACTAGAAGAATTAGAGTAAGGCACGTAATAGAAATTCCAGAAAGAGCAAAGTAAAGAAACCCAGGAAGAGTAGAGTTCAAGGCAAGGTTGAAGGAACCAGGCAAGATACTCACCCCTGTTTTCAAGTTCATGTTTATGCATGATTTCTATGCTAGTATGTTTGATATTATATGAACTTATATGATGTTTATTCTGTTCTTTTCATGTCTGATGCTTAAAGTATGATTCTTTGTCAATTAGTGCATGTTTAAGGAAAAGACTTTATGATGTTCGGTTTTGTATGATTATCTGCCCAACTATATGAACTCTGATAATTTACACAAAAGAGATCCGTCTTTTGAAGAAAAGTACTCCGATTTTCTTTTACGGAAAGAGCTCCGTCCTTTTTCGAAAACAGCTCCGTTCTTTGAAGAAAAGTGCTCCGTCTTTTTATAGAAAACAACTCTGTCCCTTTGAAAAAAAAAGAACTCCGTCTTTTATAGGAATGAACTTTAAACAAAAATGAACATCGGTTCTCAGAATTTTAGAATTTGAAAGAACACCGTCTGAAAAAGAAGTTCGGCATTTTGAACTTCGGCATTTTGATCTCCGTCTGAAAAAGAAGTTCGGCATTTTGAACTTTGGCATTTTGATCTCTGTCTGAAAGAAGTTTGCCATTTTAAACTTCGACATTTTGATCTCTGTCTGAAAAAGAAGTTCGGCATTTTGAACTTTGGCATTTTGAACTTCGGCATTAGGAACTCCGTCTGAAAAAGAAAAGAGCTTCGGCTTAAAAGAATAATGTATTAATTTGGACAGCATGTTGAACTTTATGACTGTTGAGGATGATGATATAACATTAAGAAGATCTTCTAGAATGAGAAAGTTAGCAATCCCTAAGGATTATGTTGTATATCTTTAAGAGTCTCACTATAATGTATGAGTTAAAAATGATCCTGAAACGTTTTCACATGCTATGAGTTGAATGAATCACAATTATGGTACACTGTCATAAAAGAAGAGACGAGTTCCATGAGTAGTAATGGAGTCTGGGATCTTATTGAATTGCCTAAAGAGGTGAAAGTTATAGGGTGTAAATGAATCTTTTAAATAAAGAAAGACACATTTGACAATATTAAAAGATATATGACAAGACTCGTTGCTAAGGGTTAAACTCAAAAGGAAGAAAATGATTACAAGAAGACTTTTTCTCCTGTATTTAAAAAGGACTCTCTTTGTATAATTTTGGCATTGGTTACTCATTTTGATATAGAATTATAAAAAATGGATGTAAAAATAGTATTTTTAAATGATGATCTAGAGGAAGAGGTTTACAAGAAACAACCAGAATGACTCTCCTCTACTTATGGTGAGCAATTGATATGCAAATTAAAGAAGTCCATGTATGGATTAAAATAAATACCGTCAATAGTATTTAAAATTTGATAAAATTATCTCTTCATTCGATTTTAAAAAGAATATTTTAGATCAATGTATATACCAGAAGGTCAATGGGAGTAAAACTTATTTTCTTGTCTGATATATTGATGATATTTTACTTGTATCCAATGGTAAAGGGTTGTTGTATGATGTGAAATAATTTCTCTCTAAAAAATTTGAAGTGAAGAATGTGGGTGATGCATCTTATGTCATTGGCATTAATATATATCGAGATAGACCGCGTTGTGTTCTGAATTTATCTCAAGAGACCTATATCAATAATATTTTACAGAAATTTTGGATGAATAATTATTCACCGAGTGTAGCACCCATTGTGAATGGTGAAAGGCTCAATTTGAGCCAATGCCCAAAAAATAATTTAGAACGGGGACAAATCAAGAACATTACGTATGCTTCCGTTGTTAGAAGTTTGTTGTATACTCAGATATGTACAAGACCTGACATAGCATTTGCAGTTAGAATATTGGCAAGATTTTAGAGTAATCCAGTATCGAACACTAGAAAGCTGCCAAGAAAGTGAGGAGGTATCTTCAATGTACCAAAGACTACATGCTTACATATAGACGGACCGACAATCTAGAAGATTTGGCGTACTCCGATTCAAACTTTCTTGGGTGTGTTGAGTCACGTAAATCAATATCCGGTTACATATTTTTATTTGCAGGTGGAGCTGTATCCTAGCGAAGTGCAAAGCAAACTTTAATTGCTACTTCCACTATTAATGCCGAGTTCGTTGCTTGTTTTGAAACTACAAAACATGGTGTACGGATGAAAAATTTTATGTCTAGGCTTAGAGTGATTGATTCCATCTCAAGGCCATTAAAGTTATTTTATGATAATTTAACTGCTATTTTTCTAGCTAAAAATAATAAAAGTAGTAGTCAAAGTAAACATATCGATATTTAGTTTTTAACTATAAATGAGATGATTAAAGCAAAGAAAATTATTATTGAGCATATTAGCACTGAATTAATGATCGCTGATTCTTTGACAAAAGGCATGCCACCATTAAAATTCAAAGATCTTATAACTGAAATGGGATTGAGTTTAATTTATAATTTTTATTGTATGGGTAATGATGTTATAAATTTCTATTTTATTGTTGTGATATTTTTTAAAGTTATGTACACATTAATTGAATTGAGAATATCATTAAGTTGGACAAAGAATAAACAGAGGGTTTATTCATAAAGTACAGTTA
>JAOVVI020012463.1:0-12228 GCA_028571085.2 Nepenthes alata | reverse complement strand
ACTGGCACTAAGATACATTGAGACAGATTATAAAGTATTTTAGGTTTATCTTGACATACTTATATTAATAAAATTTTATAGAAATTTCAGATGAAAGATTATTCACCAAGTGTAGCACCTATTATGAATGGTGATATGTTCAATTTAAATAAATACCCAAAAAATGACTTTGAATGGGATCAAATAAAAAATATTTTATATGCTTTTGCTGTTGAAAACTTGATGTATATTCCAGTATGTACAATACCTGATATCGTTTTTACAGTTAAAATATTGAAAAGATTTCAGAGTTATCCAGATATGAATCACTAAAAAGCTGCTAAGAAAGTGATGAGATATCTCTAAGGTACTAAGAACTTTATGTTTACATATAGACGGACCGACAATTTAAAAGTATATGGTTACTTTAATTCAGACTTTATTGGATGTGTTGATTCACGTAAATTAATGTCTGGTTACATATTTATATTTATCGGTGAAGTTGTATCCTGACAAAATGTAAAATAGACCATAATTATTACTTTTACTATGGAAGTTGAGTTCGTTACTTATTTTGAGACTACAAAGTATGGTGTATGGAAGAAAAAATTTTATATTTGAGCTTAGAGTGGTGGATTCCATCTTAAGGTCATTGAAAATATATTACGATAATTTAACTTATATTTTTTTAACTAAAAATAATAAAAGTAGTAGTAGAAGTAAATATATTGACATTTAATTTTTAACCATAAATGAGCACATTAAAGAAAAGAAAATTATTATTGAGTATATTAGTACTGTTTTGATGATCGCTAATCTTTTAACGAAAGGCATGCTACCATTGAGGTTCAATGATTATGTAATTAGAATAGGATTAAATTTCATTATGTGATTTTTATTATATGGATAATGATATTTAATAAAATTTTTATTTATTTATAATATTTTTTAAAAATTGTGTATACACATCTATTGATTATTTTTAAAAAAGTATTAATTATAAGACTAATAATAAATATAAAGTTTATTTATAAAGTAATATTACCATATTTGGATATATCTTAAAATATATAATACATTGTAATACATAAAAGATACTACTCACTCATAGAGGATATATTACTATGATTCATGTATTTTTTTCTTGAGAATGAGGATTGATGAGTTTTGGTTAACATATTAAGTGAAATATTGATCAAGTCGGAAAATACAGATTATTCAGTTTTCATAAAAAAATCTCAATTAATTAATTAAAATGAATAATAACCAACAGTTGTTGTCCAATTTTAAATGTTAACCGTTGCCCAACTTTCGCGGTAACTGCCCATTAAACAATTTGACGGAACTTGTTTTATAAAGGGGTGAATTTTATTTTTTAATCCCTAAGTCAGATATTCCATTAGTACACCATCATTGTGGGATATTGTGGCTTGAAAGATAAAAAATTCAGTGGATATTTTGTCGTTAATTGGCATACATGATAAGTAATTTTAGCAGCAAGAGGTAAGTCCATCTTTAATTTTTATTCTGTATTTTGGTCTTCATTTGACATAACTTTAGAATATGGAAGACCATATTATGATTAACCATTGTCAATTTGTGCCGTCGTCGTCGCAAACCCTTGCCGTCGTTAAATCCTACCCACCACTTCAAGCAAGTAAAACTTCTCTCTCGTTTGCAAGTTACAATCCTCATTCTGCAATTATTATTCCATTTTTTACAAGCAAATTTATCTTTTCTGTAATCTAATCCTTTCCTTTCTAAATGGTGAGAATTGAATAAAAGACAAGAAATTGGGCAAAAAACAGAGCTTCGTGCTCTATTGGTCGATTTACTATCAGTGTTGTGTAGGTACAGGTATGCACTGTGCGCAGTGTGTGGGTGGCGTATGGCAGTGTATGCTGACAAATTATATATGTATATGGGTATGTGAGTAAGGAGGTGTGTGTTGTGTGTTAAGCGTGTATTCAGTGTGTGTGTATGTGGCTGTGCGCAGTAGGTGTGTGTCGTGTGGCAGAAGGTACATATATATATATGTGTGTGTGTGTGTGCGCTACTATGTTGTATACATGTGTAAGTTTGGTGAGTTTAAAATAATAATAGGCGGTTAAGTGATTATTCCTATATCTCATTGATGAATTTCGGTAAAGTATGAGTCGCATTAATTTATTGACACTCTATGAATAAATTGAGAATAGCGTATAAAAATATTAAGATATCAAGTCGAATTAGAGGTTACGGAAGCTTAGTATAGTATATATTTTTTCGATACTGAATCCATATTTTAGAAGTTGAGGTCCTTTGGATAGATACTTATAATCCTGTAAACCGATTGGTAAAATATCAGTAGATATCATACCGATGTGGTGCTGGGTTTGACTTGATGATATGGATATTCTGTTTTCAAATGGGCATGGATCAGAGGATCATAAAATATATGAAGGTTATTCGATGGGATAAAAAGAATGTTATTTGTGTGTAAGGATTGGACACCATACTTGTACACTATAGTTGACAAGTATCATAAGATCAGATAGTCGCTTGTCAAACTTATGAGCGCCAGAACCCAAGAGTTACCCAGCCGTGGGGCGGGTGTGTGGATTGAAGATTCACAGTGTTATATACAGTCTTATGAGATTTTCATGATATGTCATATAAATGGGATCTCTTCAATGGGACCTATACCATGATTGATACTCAGATTCGGTGGAATCTAATTTAATTTTTTGATGATTTGTTGTCATGTGACCTTTGAGTCGTGAATACGACAGGTTATTAAATCTCGGATAATTGTTGATTTATTTTATATAATTATGATATTATTATTATCCGAAATATTTTATTACATTTCGTTATTTTATTGATTTATTTATTTACTAGGCTTCAGGCTCACCTTTGCGTTTTGTTAGCTCCAGAGTAGAAGTTATGATAAGTTAGAAGAAAATCAAATTGTTGCTGATAAATTTCGGGATAGAGATGATCTTAGGATTAGAAGCTCGTGAGAGGAAGCTCTAGAGCTAGTCCGATTGGTCGATGTTTTATTTACTTAGGTTATCGGGATTGCTTTCTCATGTTTATGATATTGTAGATAATTATTATCTTTGAAATTTTATTTTGAGAATTATAATTATTATATTTTATTTAATGATATATTTATAATTTTTGATTTTCGTATGATTATTTTGGGCCAGGTCGGGTGACTTGGGCTCGAGGCGTTACATAAGTTGCAAGAATTCTATTAGAAATTCAACCGATTATTGTTTGAGCTTGGGCTGTGAAGTTATTATGGGGAGCTTGGGTCTCATTTTAATTTTGCCAATTTTATAAATGAATTTGAATGAGGTTTTACTCTATTCATTTATGTCGGTATAACATGATAGTTTAGTTTTCAAAATATAAATTGTGATTTTTTATATCACGCTAATTCTTAATAAATATGATAGTTTAAATTTCTAATAATGTAACTAATAGTTATTGTGAGATGAAAGATATATATGCAACAGTTACTATTATTTTATAAAAAAAATATATATATATATATATATTATTAAGTAAAATAAACTTCTAGCTCCTCATATTAACATAATTACTATATTTTTAACGTATAAACAAAGTAATTTATAAATATCACACAATCTCATAAAATATTGAAAGATGGACAAAAAGAGCAAATAAATAAAATAAATTAAATTAAATCTTTTTTTTTAGTACATATATTAAAAGTTGTGTGTTAATTTGACACATTTTACCGTTGTTAGTCAATAAGCAATGTTGCCCTGTCTGTCTGCCGGTTCACGGTTCAGTTCCTTCCCTGAAATTGTCTGCCCCTTTGACGAACCCTTCAAAAACCCTAGCCACTTAAGAACCGAAAAATCCTGTTCAATACTCAAATTACATGTACACGTCTCTCCCAGCGCCGCTGAACTTTATCAACGCGCTCCTAACTTTAGTTTTCTTTACAGAAGATGGGGCTTATCACTGACTCACCATCGAAAACGGCAGAAACAACCGAACTTCAAAGTTAAAAGGAGATTCGCAGGACTACAACTTCGAATTCGCTCTCCGTTGGCCAGAAATTTACCATCTTCTGTCCCTCCAAATTATTTCCATGATTTTGACTCGTTAAGGTGCTGATTGACGAAATGCAAAGCCCAGATAGCATTGAAGCTGATGAGGTCGGGATTGTTGGACATGGTTTAGAAGTTTCTGAGAATGAAATTCGTGAGGGGTATGTGGATTCTGTGGAAGTTGTGAAATACCCTGAGAAAGTTGGGCCTAATAAGGTTGTTGATGTTGATGAGCATATTGTAGCTGAAGGAGATGGATTTAGTGGAGATGTTAATGTGGAGCAATTGATTGGAGTTGAACTTTGCAATACGACAACGGAGCAGTTGGAGGAGGGTAATTTGGATAGAACAGAATTTATTGATGTTGAAAAGTGCATAGGAATGCCTAATATTGGTAATTCCGGTGAGATGAATTTGTTGGGAGATGAGTCTCCTGCTACCGTGGTCAAGTGTGGCCATGATGAGAAATTTGGGAGTTTGGGTAGTTTGATTGAGCAAGGAATAGGCAAAGTTAGTTTGGTTTGTGGGTCAGAGAGTTATGTTCTACAGAAGAGTAGTATGAAGGAAACTGCTGTGAAGAACGATGAGGTTGATATTGATAGTAGTTCAGAGTCCGGGAGTGAGAGCTTGTCACCAGCATCTTCTTCATCCTCCTCCTCAGGCAGTGGAAATAGGGACAATGGTGATGGTGATGGTGGTGGTGACGAGGATGAGGACGATGACAACAATGAGGAGCAAAAGGAGGTTGAAGTGAGGCAGATAAAACGAGACATGTGTGAAGAGAAAGATGGAGCAGAAGAGGGTGAGATAGTAGAGTTTGACTCAGATAAGATGGTTGAGTGGAGTGATGGCAATGATGAGGTTCAAGATAATGAAAAAATTGAATTTTTAGATGAGAATGATGGTGATGAAGATGATGATGGTGAAGGTGTTGAAATGAAGGGACCCATTAGGTCGAAGAATGAGCTTAAGGTAATTCAGTTTACTGTCGGTAGTATTATGATTTATATCTTGTGTGTTTTTTTTTCTGTAGTTTATGTTTCATATAATTCAGTTTGCTCTTGGTAGTATTGTGATGTATACCCTGTTTGAGAAGCCAATTCTTTGCTTACTTTTATCTTGAGTTAGCTGGTAATTCAGTGGTTTATCTATTTACTTGTTTATCAATTCATCAAATGTAAGGATCTCATTGTTGAATGTCATATTGGGTGTTAGATATGGAGTTATAAATTCTTATGTATCTTTCCTATTTAAGAAGCCAAATCTTCAGTTATGTTTTTTCTTAAGTAGTTGAAACCTTCGAGGATAAACTTCCTTGGCTGTTATTTGAATTGAATATTTTATTTCACTTCCCCCCCGCCCCAAAAAAAAGGAAAAGAAAAAAAGAAAAATAAAAAAGTTATTTCTATCCCTTGTATTCCCCTGCTTCAATTTTCTCCTTACATGTCAAACAATGATGATGCGATTGTGCTATCCTCCTTGCATGTTGGACTTGTGCATTAATGCCAGATTTAATGAGAAACAAGAATTTAAAAGAAAGCAAAATGGATGGAGTGTGCCAGTGTGGGGTGGGCAAAGCTGGTTTGGTTGTGCTATTGGATTTTTTAGCCATGATTTTGTTGCATTCATATTTGATCTACCAACTTTCATCTCTTGCGCCAATCTTCCATGAAATAGTCTATGTCGGGTCTTATTTAATCTAATAAGCACCTACACTTTCTCAAGGACTAAAGTGGCATGTTTCTGACAAGTTCCGACTTGAGTTAAATTTTTTTTTATTTTTATTTTTACTCCAACATGCTTTGAAATGTTTTGGGTATGTTGGATAATTTTATAATTTTAAAATTTGGTGTTCATGATATAAATTAAAGAATCTTGGCTGTTTTGAAGTTGTAAATGAACAACTAATTTATATTGGCTCAATACTAATTTTTATACTACCACATGTAAAATTTTCTTGGAATGAGAATATATATTTTTATTGTTAATTTAATATAAATTATGAATTTTAGTATCACATTGTCAACATGTCATGTCCTTATTTTTAGAATGATAACGTGTCGGTGTCATGCCCTTGTCCCTTATCGGTGTTCATGGCTCTTAGTATTGAGGTAATGGTAATTGCAGAAAGTTTCTCGGGCTTTTGTAATGTGTATTTACCTGATCTTAGTAACATAAGAATGACTCTGTTGATATTACCTGTTTCCCTCCTCTGCCTCTTACAATTTATTTATTCCTGTAGTCTTACCAAATACCAAGTGAAATTTCGGTTTTTCCTTCAATGTTATTTCTTCAACATTGGCTTGAATTAGCTGCACGTTTTGGTAATTTTGTTCGCTATTGATTCACAGGTTCTCCCTCCAGTACCTCCTGTAAACATCACCTTACAGCCATCTCATCAGTTGTTGCCTGTGGGAACAGTTTCATCAGTAAGCTTTTGGTTCAATTCTAAGTTTTTATCATCGCTGTCCTATCAATGTTACAGATATATTTTATGTTTCCATTTACTGCTTGCCAGATCATAGGTGCTCAAGTCATCGTTGAAGGGTTGGAGAAGCATAATCCTCTTAATGAAGGCTCAATCTTATGGATGACCGAGAGCCGATTGCCATTAGGTATTGTAGATGAAATATTCGGGCCCGTTAAGAACCCGTACTATGTTGTCAGGTATAATTCAGAAAGTGAGGTCCCGTGTGAGCTCCAGCAAGGCACATCAATATCCTTTGTTCCCGAGTTTGTTGATCATGTCCTTAATGACAAAAACCTTTACCAGAAAGGGTATGATGCATCTGGAAAGAACGATGAAGAGTTGTCAGATGAGGTCGAGTTCTCGGATGACGAGAAAGAGGCTGAGTACAGGAGAATGATGAAAATGACCAAAAGAGAGAACAATGAGCAGAGATCCGGAAGCCGGAAAAAGAACAGGAAGAACCTTAAGAACAGGGATAAGACAATCACAAATGCTCAGCCTTCAGTGTCTCCAGCACTGGTTGATTCTGGTCCATCACAGCCCAGCCTAATACAGCCTCATGCAGGAGCTGCTCCTTTTACGCTCATGAACTATAGTAACCAGGCTAGCCCTTCTGGGTTCAGGCCAGTTTTCCATGCGGGGCCCCCAGGAGTTTCTAGTTTTCCTCAGCTGACCCAAACAGTTGGCATTCCGTCCAGTGCTGTATGGACACATGGGATTCCATGTCAGCTGCCAAATGCGGTCTTCCCCTATGGATCGGTGATGAATGGTGTGCCATGGCTGCATCAGAACCATCTTCAAGCTTTTCAGACGCCTCCAGGCAACATGGCTCCATTTCAGCGGCAATTGGGTCCTAGTCAGGGGTTACTTGCGAATAACATTTTGCCACTTGGACCAACCAATTTGTTTTCAGCTCCGCCCACTTTGCCTTGGCCGGGGATTGTGGGTCCAGATATCTCCAACTCAGCAGCCCTTGGAACTGGCTTTCAGGAGCAGCTTCCTCAACTCCCCATAACCTCAGGTGTCATCTCCAGCCAACCACTTAATTTGCAGCCGCTGACTAATTTAACTGGCAATGCCGAACCTTCTCTTCAGCTCAATCAGCGTGTGTTTTCTTGTCCCGGGAGGAAGCCGTTTCAGACAAGAGGTCGTAGATTTGGGGGTGGAAGAGGTCGGCATCAGTGATTAAGGGTTTTTTTCCCTGGCTTTTTCACCTGATGATCTGTATCTTTAGCTGCTAACTAACTAATAGTTTTTACCGCTTAAGATCGTTTGCTTGTGCCAACTCCTGTAGTCAGATGTGCAAAATTTTCTGTGATGAATGGTTGTGTTATGCATTAGAAGATAGGAGTTATGGTGAGTAATTCTTGCTTGGTATTTTGCCTTCCGTGGAGCTAGTTATGACTTCTTTTCAGCTGAATGTGAAGTTGCATTGCATGGTATGCTAGAATTTGAAAATTCTCCATTGAATATTGAAAAAAAATATACTTTATCAAAAAAGGTGGTATTGGCCGTGTCATGGCAGCGGCAGTGGGGTGGCAGCAGTATGGTTGCTGTGGAGATGTGGTTGTGGTGGCGCGCTGGCAGCAGCAATGTGGTGGGATGGTAGCATGATTGTGTGGCGGGTGTGGCCTAGGAGGAGGGGATGATGGTGGCACGCCAGAGTGTAGTTTTTTGTGAGAAGGGTGAGGTCAATACACATTTAAGCTTTTATTTTTTTCTCTTATTAATTAATTTCAACTCAATTTTTATTGATTCAATGGGATTGGCGAGACATTAAATATTAATTAATTTTAAAATCTATTCATCCATAGTGTTATATCTGTAGTTCAGCCTGTCTGAACACTCGTCACTTTGCTAGGAAGATGGGCTCGGATCCAGCCCATTCTAGAAATCAGGCCCTTTTCCGCTGTCAATATTGTAACGTTGTCTCTGTATTAAAAATCAAAATGAAAGAACACTGCGAGAAAAACGCCGTCGTTTGATGCAAATTATGATAAGAACGTAATTTGACCCTTCTGATCTGGCTCAGCAGTGTAGTTCAAGAATCAAAAGACGAATGCCATCTTTCTTTCTTTCCGGCAAGAATTATTATTCTCCACGTGATTATTAGAAAACATGTTAAGAATTTTTTTCTTTAAAAATAACGAGAATAAATCTATAACATTAATAAATAAAGGAATGCCCTGTTTTGTATTTTTCTTAATTTATTTTTTAGAAAATAGTTTTTTTTTTTATAAATAAAATTGCTTTCTTTGATCAGTTAAGAAAAATGAAAAAATTATTACATACATGTGTCAAATAAAATGATTCGAGAGAAAGTTTAGAGATTTCTGAAGGATAAGTGTTCTCTATAATGTAATCTGAATATCACTTAATAAATCATAGTCTTCCGCAAATGATATTATTTATCTTTTAGATATTTTTATGACACCTCTGTTTTTATAATATGAAGTCTTAGAATCAAATTTATATGTTAGAAAATTATTTTAATTCCTATTTTTTATTTTTTTTAAAATAATTTTTAACTGTCATAATAATAGTAAAATAGTTTAATACGATAAGAAAACTCGTTCAGGCTGGAGAGCGACATAACTAGAGTTTCTTCGTTGAAAAATTAGCCATTTCGGCTACTAACGGATATGATCGTTGACAAAATGTTACGTTAATGTAATTGTGGTAAATTAACTGACTAGCTGAGGTGGCTATAAGGGGTCTCTATTTTTTTAAAAAGTAAAAAAAATATTTTTTTAATTTAAATTGTCTAATTTTAAATAAATAATTATAATTTAATAAATATTTTTAATTATTTTTTTAAAAAAATAATTGAATTATAATTATTTATTTAAAAATAAAATATCTAAATTTAAAGAATTTTTTTTTTTAGCTTTTTAAAAAATAAAAGCCCTTTGATCAGCTGGTTAGCCACATTTTTAAAATTAAAGATATTAGCATTGTTATCATTATAATTATTATGTAACTTTTTATAATTTTTTTAGAAAACTCGTAGGTATAATAAATGTACAATTTAAAATAAATTTATAAAAGTCTGGGTTAAAAAATATTTTTGCCTTAAAAATATTAAGTTGAATATAATATAGAATTTTAAACTTTTTTTTTATTTTATATTTTTTATGAGAAAAAAATTAATTAAATTTTAAAAATAGGATTATAAACGAGTTTTTTTAGTAGGGATTCTCTGACAATAGCCATTTAATGGAGTCCCTTTCTCTATGTTTATTATTATTATTTTATTTTATTTTTTATCACAAGTGTTACTAGATCTCAGGGGGAAAAATAGTTTATATTTTAATTTTTTGTAATTAAATTTGGATAACTGAGAAATTAATATAATCTAATCAAACCTAATTAAAATAGGATTTAGAATAAATATAAGTTAAATTTAGATAAAATTTTATAGTTTATAGGTTGAGCCAGACAAGACAATGTCCAATTGTCTAGGCCAAAAGTTTTAATCATGTCTATTCATAAATTGAATTGGATCAGTTGAGATCGGTTTATAAATATTTATTTATTTTTAGTTTGTTTTAAAAAATTATATCTAATGTAAAATTACTCAAAAGCATACAATTTTTTTAAAAAATTATTATATTTAGAATAAAATAACACATAAATATATTTTTTAATAAAATATATTTAAACATTAATTATATAAAAATATAAACTATTAAAATAATTTTTAAAATAAAAAATATATACTTACAAAAATAAATTTATAATTCAAGTCAGACCTAACCAATAGAAAACGCTTTTACTTATGATTGTGATTGATCTAAAAAATTAATTAAGCTTAATTCATAATCATTAATAAAAGATTTCTTAAAAATTAAAGATTAATAATCCCTTTTAAAATTTTTAAAAATCAGCGGATTTAATCTTATGCATATGTGTAGAAGATAATCAAAAAATGGAAAATAAAGGAGATGGATTTTTCTTTCTCTTATTACTTTAGGAGTTTTGCAATATAAAAGTCTCATAAATAGTTTTAAATAAAAGAAAGTAGTGACAAATCCTCTTTCAATGCTAACTCTTCCACTCAAATTGTTTTCTTTCTGTACTTTAAAATTAGCTGTTTTAATTTCAGCTGTTTAATTTTTTTTATATTTATTTTTCATCAAAAAATGGTATATTCTGTTAGAATCTCATAAGAATTATGATATGGATCAGATCAATAGCAGTATATTGATGTAGTTCATTTTCAGACAATTTTTTTAAAAAAAAGTTTTTTATAATCTTTACAGTAGTATATATTTTTCAACACAATTGTTATATAATAAATATTTATATATTTTTATCACATAACTAGTATATTTTTTGTTGGGATTTGACATCCGAATTTACACACAATCCGGCACAGCGAAAAAATTTAAACCCCCCATTGACCGTCAGCTACCAATTTAGTTGGTATAAGGAAGACAAGAACGTACAATGATTTTTAATGTGAAAAACTCTTCTCAACCAAGAAAAAAATTACGAGATAAATTTTAAAATAAAATTCACTATATAAAATTGGTTACAAGAACCTCGAGATAGATTACCATTAACCCATCCGAAATAAAATAAGAAGGATAATCTCCAGAGTAAAGAAACTCTCATTTCCTCTTTTTTCTCTATTTTTCTTCTCTCATTCCTCTCACTGGTGGTACTATCAGCTCACTGATTTTACAAGCGTGGTGATGAACGGCGACTGGTGACTGGTTAGGGCTTCCTTTACATTTAGCTCTGCTTCGTTCCACACACGATTCACCCATACGTTATTCACGCACACTACTTCTGAAATGCCTTGTGTGCTTTGTAATGGCACCGCCTCCAAATCCCATTTGCTGATCTAACCTGATCTTATAGATAAATTGTCACACCAATTTTGTCATTTTATACACTTTCACCAATTTTTACGCTTTCCCAAGCAACGTATACTTTGCAAAGTCAACTTATTAATTTTAAAAGTTAACTGCCTATTCTGAAAAGCCTACCACATACTCCTCAAAACCTTATGCCCATCCTACAAAGTCGTTTACTATTTTTGTTAGGTCAACTCATTTGGATTGGTGTTGCCTAGTCACCATTTTGCATTAGTGTCATTTGTCGGCCTCTTCTCTGCTTTGCCGCTCGGCCTCATTAGCCGACTTCTTCTCTCAATTGATCAGCTTCCTTAACCGACTTCTTGCTGCCTGGCGACTCGACTGGCCGTCCTACAATCCAGCTGGCCAACCTTCTTACTACCTGGCCGACTGACATCTTGCTTCCTGGCCGGTCGACCCAAAAGTAGCATTATTGCTACTATTCTGATCGTTTGTTGTGTATGCGAATACTTCAAATCTTTCCACTATGGGATTTATTTATTCCGGCAAATGGTCACTTTAACATTTGTTTACTTTGACAAATTGGTCTCTCCGACATTTGCTTACTCCGACAAATTGGTCTTCCCAGTCTTTACAGCAACTAGTTTGGAACACTCTGAACTTCGTACAAACCTTGTGCGATCTACCGATGATGCGTCCATTTGTTGAGTTACCTACAAGGGAGTGCTCAAATTTAATATTTTTATCCTTAATAATATATCACCAAATTTAATTTTTGGTACCGGTCATAAACAGATAATATTATCTTAGTAAAAAAATTATAAAATTATGCATGATATATTATTAATCTATTTTATTAGGCATTGAAGTTAATTTTAGTATAAATCAC
>JAOVVI020012462.1:0-12230 GCA_028571085.2 Nepenthes alata | reverse complement strand
GCGGGGAACTATTAGAAAATATATAGTATATTATATTTAGGTAATTTTTCATTATGTTAATATTATTTTTTTAGGTAGTGTTTTTATTTTATTTTGGGTATATTGGATTTTAGGATTATATGTTATATTTTAAGATTGTGTATATTTTTTTATTTTTGGTGTGTATTGGTGTACCGTTGCATATATATGTATCCCCCTCCCTCGATTATTGTGCAAGGAAATATAAAAAGTAGTTTGCCGTCTTTAATGCTCTTGCGAGAGCTTCACTGTTTTCCAAGATGAGCAATTGAGTTCATCTGTCCTTCGTCGTCTTCCTCTTTCATCTTCATCTTCTTCTTTCGTCTTCGTCTTCTTCACTTAGCCAGCGATTTCTTACATATATCAATTCTGTATGATAAATAACAAGTGTTTAAAGAAGCTACCTACTTTTATTGCCAACTCTAAGTGAATTGTCAAGTCCCGACCTCTACCAAATTTTCAAAAATTTGGAAGGCATCAGTTTTCCGCCGCCAAGAGGCTCTCAGCCATCCTTTAGTCTAAAGGCCATCATCCTTCCACCGTCAGGAGGCTCTCAACCCTTCCTTCGTCCGAAGGCGAGTAGCCTTCTGCGATCAAGAGGCTCCCAACCCTCCTCCAGTCCAAAGGCCAATAAATTTTCGCTGCCAGGAGGCTCTCAACCCTTATCTAGTCCGGAGGCCATTAGCCTTCCACCACAAGGGAGCTCTTAGCGTTGTTTCCTTCCGGAAGCACTCAACTCTCCGCCCTCGAAGCCAGGAGCCCTTCGACCTAGGAGTTCTCCATCCTAGGAGTCCTCCATCCTGGAGCTACAAGACCTATATTTCGAAAATAGGAGCCCTCCGTCCCGGAGCTAGGAGCACTCAATCCAGGAGCCAAGAGCCCTCCGTTTCAGAGCTAGGAGCTCGTTGTCTAATAGTTGACCCTCCGCTCAGGTAGTTAAAACGTTGACTCATCAATGTAATTTAATCATTCTCCTCCAAGCCGCCCTTCATGAACGGACCACAAAGCCATCCCTATGGTGGGTGCACTTCAAAGTTGCCATCCGCGGGCACACCTCAAAGCTCACCATCTGCTGGGCGCACCTCAAAGTTACCCTCTGCAGGAGCACTTCAAAGTCGTTCTTTGCTAGGCGCACCTTAAAGCTGCCCCTCCACTGGCGCACCTCTAAGCCGCCTTCTGTAGGTGCACCTCAAAGCCGCCCCTCTATCGGGCGCACCTCTAAACCCTTCTTTTGTCAGGTGCATGTAAATGTTTCACCGTTATATATGCATATGCATTCATCGCATCCTCCTAGTATATTTCTATTCTCTGAGAAAAATTTATAATTTGAATATTATAGGATATACGTGGGAGTAATTTTTATCGTTCTCTAACCTTCTATTTGTAGCTAGTAGTGTTTAGGTTTCAGGTTAAAAATGATAAATATCGAATCCACTCCGATTTAACCCCTAGCGGAAGAATAAAAGTCTCACTAATCCGTACTACAACTCAAAAATCAGGGATGCGTCAATTATAAATTTTTAAAAAAATAGTAAGAAAAAATAAGTACAAATACAATTATATTGTCTTTAATTTACTAAAAAATAGATTGGAGTTACCTAAAATCCACTTTGATTCACTTTTTTCTCTTTTATCTTTGCTATTCTCTCTCTTTTCCTCTTCTATAACTCTCTTTTCTGAAAAAATTATAAAAAAAAAAGTTAAAATCAATTAAATAACTTATTTTTAATAAACTAGTGTATATGACCCAATCAGACACAGGTTAAGTATAATTTTTTTTTCAAATTTATGTAAAAGTGCTTAATAAATGTAGATCAAGCGCTATTATTTTAGACTAAATATATATGAGCGTCTCTCGTGCATACATCTGACACATCATTCTGTCTAAAATATAATCATGCGTAAATTAATTGAGCATCAAGCACTACTCAAATATAAATTATTTTAATTTAATACTTAATTTTAGTTCAAATTAAAAATTAATATTAATAATATATCAATTTTACTTAAATTTATTATTATGTAATAAATTTTAGAGTTAAAACCTTGCATCATGATGAAGCAAAAAAGGGAATTGGGTATTTCCTTGGGAATAAGGTATTATTATTTTTAATAGTTAAGATTACCTTAAAATTAAAGCATTTTTAATTTTATAATATCATTTTAAGTCAATTTTTATGAATTTTTTTTCTATATGCTTAGTGTAACATAAATTTATTAATATAATAAATAAATCAGACACTATAATAGAATATTTGTGAGACAATATTTTCATATATTTTTAGAAGAAAATTGAAAATCATTAGTGCATGATGATCAAGAACAGCTGTTGCACACCAGCTTCGAAAAAAAAAAAAGGTTAAGGAAGGTTGCAATGCACCCCCATGATATTTTTTTACCAATTAGATTAAATTTGAATAAATAAAAATTAATATCAAAAATATTAAAAACATAAAAATAATGTACATTTTATTATTATCTTTTTCATTATATTAATATTTTTTTAAAAATAAAATTATTTATATATTATTTTATTTTAATATATTAAATATTAAAAATAGAATCTATAGATAAAACTTTTGACAACTGTCAGGCATATTTAGGACGCCGGGCCCATTTTTATAGGTGTCATCTGGTTCTCGCCAAACCTGAGGCGAGGTGGGCCCAACCGCCTCAGCGCCCACCGTCCGATCGTGTGAATTTGGTAACGTAATTAGGGCCCACGTTTTAAGAATAGCTTCTCTGTAATTTGAATCAAATTCCTTTTTACTTACTAAAAAATTAAAAATGCAAAATTAGAATATATTTGTTGATTTAATAACTTGTTAATTGATTTGTATTAATTAATAAATGTAAAAGTATAGAAAATGAATGAGACTCATATGATTTTAAAATATTATAAAAAATAATTAAAAGGGTATTTTAATATTTAAAATTTTAAAATTGCTTAATGATGTATGCTTTTTTTTTTCTCAATTTTTATCAATATATAAAAATTATATATCTATAAACATAAATTATATCAAATCAATTCGATTCAGATACCTATAAATATTATATTTAATATTTAATATTTAGGTTTGAATTAGGGAATTTAAAGATCTGATCTAATATATTTAAATAATAATTTAGATTTTAAATAGACAATAATATTTATAAAAAAAATTAAAAAGTTAGACAGAAGCAAAAGCCATGAAGAATTGGGATACAAACTTGTAATTAGGAAGTGATGGTGTGAAAAGCACGTGCACCAAATATATGCAAAGCTGAGATTAAGGTATTTTATTTATTTTTTTCTTAAGAAAATATATTATTTTTTAAAAAAATATCAGCAGAGTAAGTGATTAAAATGTTAGAATTGTGCCAATGTTATATATTTATCAATTTATTAAAATAATTAAACATTATAATTATGTATACTTTTATTATACTTTATTAATAAAATTATTTTTTTAATTGGCAAATGCTTAATGAAAAATTAGCATTTAAGTATTAAAGTAATAAATGATTAGAGAAAGCAATTTACTTAAGCAATCAGCAAACACCTTTAGACGCGTTTAGTCACGGTACAAATGTATTTTTCAATGATAGTATTTTAGGTAAATATTTTTAAATAATAAATTATTTATCTATTTATATATAAATTTATAGTTTAGATAAATGGGAATAATACCACATTATCAAAAATATTTACAAAAAATCAGTAAAATGTCAGCATAACAACATTCTATAATAATCATACATAATATAATTCATATAATAGAATTTTATTATATTTTACTAGCACAATCTTTAATAAAAATAATTACATTTTTATAATTAGGGATCGATCAATTTTCTGTTATATAAAATAAAAAATTATCTAGTATAATTGTATATATAAAGAGATAGTTTTTAAAATGTTAAAAATGATAATTTTCTATTTAATTTTAAGTTAAATGAAAATTTTGTAGCTTTCTTTTTCCTTTTCTTCTTCATCTTTTTTTGATTTAAAGATGCCTACATTTTTTATAAAAAAAAACATACATACTTTTTGATAAATATTCTTTTCAACTCTCACAAAAATTAAGAAATAAGTATAAAGGAAAAGAAATTGTTCTTAAAATCTGTTGGGCCCCAATATAGAGGCCCATAAAATACGATCCAAACGAAAGGCCCAAAAATAGAAAGTCCAGATTTGTATTGCACTGGACCCCGAAATCCGGAACGCAACATTGACGCCGTCTGTGGGAACGCGTGACAAAAATCTCACAAACTTCCTACCATTCCACAACAACAAGTGCTCCAAAGATGGTGAGCAGGCAGGACAGCACATCCACCCAGGAGATGGGGCCCTTCGACAGGTGCCTCCCATCGGGCGGCAGGATGAGTGGTGGCCCCGGTTCCAACATACGTAAGCTGGCGAGGAAGGTGGACAGCCTTTCAAGAGCGGTCCGCACCCTCCACGAAATGGTGGACAAGCAGTCTAGGGGAGCCTATCCCGAAAGCTCGCGGCCAGCGGAGTGCGTTCCAAATTTTGGGGTCCAGTGCAGCACAAATGTGTAAGAGTGCGAGATGTGAAGAGGGGAGATGAAAATCGGGTTTTACGTGAAAAGACTCACATCCAATGAGGAGCAAAAATCACGAGGCTCTCGGCCTTTAAATATGCTTCACTATTGGGTGAAAGTCTTTACAATGTACAAGCTTTTTGGATGGATTTCACCATTGTCTATTATTTTTGTGTTTCTCTCTCTTAGAATGTTCTCTTGTTGGGAAACTTTTATTGTCATTGTCGCCGGAAAGACCCCAAAACGAAAGACCCCTTTAAAAGGGATTTCGTTGGGTATTTATAAGGGAAGATTGTGCCGTTGAGGTGGAGACACGTGGCGGCCAACGGGTGGCCGAGAGGCTGGCCGCCGCCCATTGGTCGCATTTAAAGCTGCTGGCGTGCGTAGGTCCTGAGCGTGTCAGGCGCGCAGAGTCTAGGCGTTAGTTCATGATTTGACTAGGCGTGCTTTGTAGAGACAGCGTCCGCCAGTGGTTGCAAGTTCTTTGGAAATCGGTGAAGTTTGCTTAGTTGACGCCCTTGTCCGAGCATGAGACAGTCCTCGTCCTTTCGTGTCATGTCCTGCTAACTTGTGAGTTCGCGGACTTGCTAGATAAGGTAGCTCTCGGATACCAATTGTCTGCTGGAAGGCATTTGGTTCAATGGAAAGGGTCCTCGGGTCTTTCTTTGACCTCTTGGACTAGTCTGAGTCTTGACGGGACTTTTGATATTCTCGTGCTTCTTCTTCTTGTCCTCGTACTTGAATGTTGCATGCTATTTGCGACGTCCTCGAGCCCCTATTAGTCAAGGGGTCCTCTTTGACTTTCGTTGTGGCTTTTGACTTTTGGGACGCTAGCCTGTGTTTTTGGGCCTCTTGAGCCGTGCAGCTTTCAATGTCTGCGGACGCAAATCTAGGCTTTTTATTTTTGGGCTTTTCATTTGGGTCGTGTTTTATGGGCCCTTATATTGGGGCCCAGAAGTCGTACCCGAAGGAAGCAACAACAAAGACGCCAGGGCTCAAACGCAACCCAAGGCGCTGATATAACGAGAAGGATCAAAACGGCCTTGGAGACCCCTCGATGTAACATGCCTACATGAATAAAAGGATCCATTCTGTATACCCATCAAGACACACTCTTGTATTCCTTCGTCGTCATCAAGGCAACTTCTAAGTTAAGAACAAAAACTCGGATCCGTCCGAGCGGCCCCAGAGGTCAAACTCCAAACACTCGGCCGTGACCGACCGACCCTAGAGGTCGTATAACTTCAAAAATTCGGCCGTGACCGAGCGGCCCCAAAGGTTGTATAACTTCAAAAACTCGGTCATGACCGAGCGGTCCCAGTGGTCGTATAACTCCAAAAAATCGGATCCGTTTGAGCGGCCCCAGAGGTTGAACTCTAAAAACTCGGTCGTGACCGAGCGGCCCCAGAGGTCATATAACTTCAAAAACTCGGCCGTGACCGAGTGGCTCCAAAGGTCGTATAACTCCAAAAACTCGACCGTGATCGAGCGGCCCCAAAGGTCGTATAACTCCAAAAACTCGGTCGTGATCACCCAAGAGGTCGTGTAATTCCAAAAACTCAGATCCCTCCGAGCTGCCCGAGAGGTTGAACTCCAAAAACTCGGCCGTGATCGAGCGGTCCCAGAGGTCGTATAACTTTAAAAACTTGGATCTGTCTGCGCGGCCCCAGAGGTCAAACTCTGAAAACTCGGCTGCGATCGAGCGGCCCCAGATGTCAAATTCGGACAACAGCATCCAACACTAAGAAATCTAAGAGGTTAAGTGGCTAAGAGAACCCGAGAGGGATAACACCCTTAGAGCTAAATACAGGGTGTTGTACATCGCGTCACGAAAAAGAAAAGCAACACTTGTACAAATGAGACAGAGAGGTCCAACGACCTGATTCAGAAAGGTCAGGTTTTTATTCATAAAAATAAATTAATGTACAATGTTGTCAAAAAAAGAAGAAAAAGAAAAAAGAGGACAAAGTGTCACGGGAGCCCTTCTTGGCTCCCTGCTCCTCGAGCCTCCTCGGCATCGGAGGGCCCCGCCTGGTCCACCGGACCTGACTCCTTGGGCGCAGGAGGTTCACCTTTCGCCCCTACCCGAGAGGGCCCAGGAAATGGTCTCCCCCTAAGACCATTCATGTCCTTGCAGTGCGCGGATTGAACACAGCAACAGGAAATCGTGTGTACAAAAGCCGCATCACCCGACGACATAGGTGGATCCCATCCTAAAACTTGGTCTCCAACATTGGCGCTATGTCCACGGCTCTAACCGAAACCCTCAGCGCCTCCTCCAACTGAATAACCCTATCCCGAAGGAATCTATATTGAATTTGAAAGAGCCTTAGGGCTTCCTCAGATGAAGCATTATTTGCAGTGGCTTCGGCGAGCGACATCCGCAACCGCTGGTTCTCTTCCTGAACAGCCCTCGAAGACTCCGCCTCCAAGCGAGATTGGGCTACCTCACCCACCAGCTAACGGAGGCCTCCAATTATGCCCAAGAGTTGCAAACAGAAAATCTCGTTAAAACTCAGGCAACTAAATGCATGGCAAAAAGGGTAACGATGGATTACCTTAGATACGAGCGGATCGTGCACAGGGTCACATCCTCCATGGGCCTCGGACTCGTGCGATCCACTCTCAGGCACCACAGGTACTTCCTTCGAAACGGGCTCCGCTACTGTAAGAGGCACAGAAGAGCCTGCCTGGGCCTCAGCTCCCTTGGCATCAGGCTTCCCCAAGGCATCCTCCTCTCACCCTAAAGGGCTTTCAGTTTGGACTTCAGCGGGAGGATCGCAAGGATCAGAAGACATCAGGCCAATAGCGCTAACCTCCTAGGTCTCTGTCAGCTCTAGGACCATCTCAGCAATCATTCCCCCCTCAACATCCACAGTGGAGTCCCCGCCTCCTATGTCCTCGGAAGGGTGATCAATCCTGTCCGAGACGTCACCAGGCAAATCAAGGAAAACTCCAGGAGCAGGATCATTATTGGGCGACTGGACATCCGAGAGCTCCACTATCTCTACAATCGTCCCCGAGAAGCCTCCGAGAGGATCGACCAGCGGAGGAGGGGCGAGACCCACATCTCCTGAGGACTCCAATAAAGTACTAGTCCTTGACCTCTTAAAAAGAGAAGCAATCGTAACGTCATCATCAAAAACATCGACGTTGAAGTCATCGTCATCATCATCAGAAGAGAGGAACTCAACAACGGCCGCTGGACGTTTTGAGCTCTCGGTAGTCAAGCTCGTCTCCGAGCGGTTGGCAGGCCCATCAATCCTGAGAGCCTCCGTCCTCCTCCTCAGCATTTTCTTCTCGGACGGAGTTGTGGAAGAAGCCTCAGCCCGCAGCCCCCATTTGGCTTTCTCAATACTCTCGGACGACAGCCAGATGTTGCGCTTGTTTAGGTGAAAGCCCCCGTGATTGGCTAGCACCAAATCCGTGAGCTCCTTCGCGCACTCCCTGTCCTCCAACGAATGGTCAGAGCAGTACTGGCTGGCCACATTCCCCCAACCAGTAGGGATGGCCCAATGCTCATAAACACCATGGAAGAAAAACTTATCATTCCACAGCTTCGTGGAGTCCAAATTTTTCCCACACATCAAGGCAAAGTCCGGACGGAGGGTCATTGTAATCCAATCAAGGTTATGTGTAAAGCGAAATATAACCTTGATGACGGTAGCATTCAAAAGCTTGTCACCGCACCGAAAGAAAACACATAAAGACACCAAATACCTTACCGTATTTGATTGAAGCCTGACAAGGGGGACTCCAAGGGCCCTCATGATGTCATAAAGCTCTTCTGGCACAGGAAACCGCAGCCCACCTTTGAGGTGGACTTTGTGGACGGTGATGAAGCCATCCCGAGGGCGCAACGCCCTATCGTGCGGCTCCAGAATCATCATAGCCGTAGACTCAGAGATCCTATATCGTGATCGAATCTCTTGGAGCCTATCAAGCGTCATTGTAGATGCAATGTCCCTCACTCCTGGCGCCATAGACAACGAAAAAGAAAAGGCTACAGAACGAAGAAGATTTCAAAAGAGGAGTTTAGCGGTTAAAGGAAAACGGAAAGCAGACACAGAGTCGATGGGAGAGGGCCTTTAAATACTCATAAAATTTGAAAAAATGTACACTCATTACCCTCGCCACGCATTGCCAGGCAATTCGTCTCAGAAAAGTGATGACCTTGCCTTCCCAAGACGCTTGTCAGCGTGTCACTTCAGCATTTAAGGCATTCAAAAATCCCAAACGGCAGCGTTAGAAGGGTCGCGAACTCAGAAGAAATCCCACCACCAAGCCTAGCACCACGATTTATCCCAAGGACATGCATGTACTCGGGCTACCACTGTTAAAGGACTAAGCACGTATGCGGACA
Source organism: Nepenthes alata (assembly GCA_028571085.2). Taxonomy (NCBI): domain Eukaryota; kingdom Viridiplantae; phylum Streptophyta; class Magnoliopsida; order Caryophyllales; family Nepenthaceae; genus Nepenthes; species Nepenthes alata. Next base: position 3,302 of record JAOVVI020012462.1, on the reverse strand, counting down.
AACTGGGGCAAGAAGAAATCAACCTCTCGAAAAGTATAGCGACATAATGTAAACGGCCGAGGATTTCGAACCCTTTGGCATGGGGAGCTATGTTGGGCCCCAATATAATGGCCCATAAAAAGACGGCCCAAATGAAAGGCCCAAAAATAGAAAGCTCAGATTTGTGTTGCACTGGACCCCGAAGTCCGGAACCCAACAAATTGTTTGAGATAAGAAAACTTAGATTAGATTTAAATATATTGTAATTTTTAATTCTATATTTGTATCATAAAATAACATAATAATTTGATGATTATTAGAATAATTTCATTTGATAAAACCTTTAATCTCTAATTACACTAATATACTTGTAAAAATACCTTGAGATGGCACTATAAAATTTATTATAAATAATTCGATTGTTATTATGTTCTTATTTTTTTTTATTTTTAAATTATTTTATTAACTTTTATTATAATATTAATTTCATTCAATAAAAGTTTTACCTAAATTATTTACATAAATACGTAAATAAGAATGTAGTCACTTTAATTTAATTATTATTTAAAAAATATAATAAGTATTTTTTCCCTTTTCCTTAGCGTTGTCGTGCAGCATCGTCTCCTCCCCGCATGAGCCGCCTTCTCATTTACCCTCTCGGCACTATAAATACACACCGCATGTCTCTTCCCTTGATACAATTAATTACCCTTTCCGAAGCTTAATTAAGACTAATTAATCCTTAATTAACCTTCCAAACTTGCTTAATTTGTTGGCCATGGCCATTTCAAAGCCTCTTCTTGCAGCAACACTCCTCCTCCCTCTCCTCCTCCTCCATGTAGTTGAAGCTCAAGAAACGGTCAGAATTTCCAATTTAATTTTATTACTTTCTCTCTCTATGTATATAGTGTTAATAATTTTATTTATTTTTAATTATGATTCGTTTTATATTAATTAAATAATTATATATTTTTAAAAAATATATATATATAATTATTTTTTTTAAAAAAATCTGAACCTTTTGATAACAATCTAATGATTATGGCTAATAAAGATAGAATCAACCCCTCTCTGAAAATAATAAAGATCCTAATTTAATGGTAATCTCTTTATTATATTTTGCACGAATTACTTTAGTCTAAATAATTAACGACTTAATTAACCCGTAAATATTGCAGGTTGACGGGCCAAAGAGAGCTCTACTCCAAAAAATAGGTACCTATATTCTTAAATTTTTTTATTTAATTTTTTATCAGAAAAATTAATACTAAAAAAAGGGTAAAATGTAATTGTTCTTTTGGGCACGTCCCAATGCTTGTTTTCAATATTTTGAAGAATCAAATTAACGATTAATTGGTGGCGTGCGCAGATTGTGCGGCGGCGTGCGCGGCGAGGTGCCAGTTGTCGTCGAGGCCAAACCTGTGCAAGAGGGCGTGCGGGACCTGCTGCGCCCGCTGCGACTGCGTTCCTCCGGGCACTTCCGGCAACCAGGACGTCTGCCCTTGCTACTACAACCAGACCACCCGCGGTGGCAAACGCAAGTGCCCCTAGTTATTAATTACTTCAAATAATCACCTTTTTATTACTCAATAGATTATCCATGGATTAATCATATGAATCTCTCATGTATTCCTAGCTTATGAGCAAAATAAATAAATCCAATTAATTAATTAATTAATTATATATGTAATGTATTTTATAATGTCAATAAATGAATATTGTTTGTGAAATTGGTGCAATAGTTTGAAAAATGGACCCATCATTTATATAATAAATAGATTTAAATGAATAAAAAGTAAGATCTATCTTATTTATATCCGTTAGATTGAATGTTATTAGTCTTATTTATTATTTTAATTATTAAAATTTATTTTTTATCAACATCTGTTATTATAATATAAATTTAAAATTAAAATCATATATTTAATTATTATTTTTATCTTTATTGTTTATTATTTTTATTGCGTACCAGAAATTCGGATTACCTTACGGATCAGGGACCGTAAATCGGATCTTCTTGCTGGTCGATCTGACGCGGATCCGTCTCCATAGTTTTGAATCTGAATCCTGTACAACACAACTAAAAACGAGAGTTCAGAGGTCAGCGAAATTTACTCCCACCATAAACCCTCCAACGCTCAAGTCAGATGTCTTTTCAAAAATATAAAAAGATAAATGGAGGAAAGAGAAAAATTTTTGCCAACCATTCATCCTAGAGCCATGTGCTCCGTCCAAAATATCTTACATAAAAAGCTATCCCTCATCCTAGAAGGGGGGTCTGATTGAAAGAGAATTCTCTCTATCTATTCTTGGAAGCATGACTTCCATTTATGCTCAATCCACCACATATGTATCATCCATTTATCTTTCTATATTTTTAAAAAGATATCTGACTTGAGCATCGGAGGATTTATGGTGGGAGTAATTCTCGCCGACCTCTGACCTCTTGTTTTTAGTTGTGTTGTACAGGACTCAGATTCAAAATTATGGAGACGAATCCGCGTCAGATCGACCAGTAAGAAGTTCTGATTTGCGATCCCTGATTTGTAGAACAATTCAAATTTTTAGTATGCAATAATTTTTAATATAATTTTAACTATTAAGAGAAAAAGAGAATCAAATATTTAAAATTGTTATAAATAATAAACATCTTTTATCGGCAAGTGTTTACGTTGATTTTAAACCATAAATCTATGTAAGAATTTTAGGCATATTTTTAATATATCAATCATGTCTAGAAAAAAATTAAATTAGATTTAAATTTTTAAATTTAATTTTAATTCTACTGTTTAATATCATTGAAAATTTTAAATGATAAAATGCTTTTTGTTATTATGTAAAAGTGGGTCCATAATAATTTTATTTTTATTAAATTAATATAAAGGTATTGTCTTCAAATTTTAAAATAGATATTCAAATTAAGAAAATTTCCAAAAAATATTTTAAAATAAAATAAATATAGCAAATATTATCTATATAAATTAATGTTTTTATGTTAGAACTAACACTTGGATAAAAACTCTCTTTTATTTAATAGTATTAACTTCAAATCCAATAAATATTTATATAAAGTATATTTATTGAAGAAAAATTCATATTTTTAAAAAATTAAAATTTATATTGGATACTAATCTTCTTTTTATATATAAATTAAAACTTTTAATCAATCCTCACAATTCTATCTAATTATAATTATGTATGTAATTTAAATAATATAATATATCCAATTTTATTTTATTGTTAAATTTGTATTTTCAGTGAACTATATAATTCTCGGTGGAGGATGAATATAGAATAATAATACTATATTTTCTAAAATTTAT
>JAOVVI020012460.1:0-11246 GCA_028571085.2 Nepenthes alata | reverse complement strand
ATCCCGAAGCGGCAAACGATACCTTGACGGAGGAACTCCGTCGCGTTCTGTTCAGTGATCTTGGCAAGAGGAACAGCTTCCACCCATTTTGTGAAGTAGTCAATCCCCATGATCAGAAATTTTCTTTTGCCGGAGGCCACCGGTAACGTTATTGAAAGAAAATAGGGTTAGAGAAATGTGGAGAAATTAGGAAAAAAAATTCTCATATTATTTTCAAGATCAAATTATTAAGATTTTCTCATCTCAAAATTCTTTACCATCAAAAATACTTTATTTCAACTTATGAGCCTTCATAATTCTATTAATGGCTTGAATGTTGGGGTTTCTATAACGTTTGACATTTATGAGATAGAGAAATAAAGTCTGCAAAAAAAGTCAAAAAATGTAAGCAAATTCAATGAGTTATATGAGTCACTTATCATGAATAAACCAGTTAAATGCTAGTGCAATTACATCTCTCTAGGCTTATAATCTGACTTTTATTAATGGATTTACTTTGACTAGTTTAAAAGGTATTAAAAATTTTACTCAAAAATTATTTATTCATTCAGGATTTCTTTTATCACTATTTATTACGTTGATTTATTTTCGCACTAAGTTTATTGTTAATATTAGTAATGATGTATGAGCAGAATTATTGTCTTATATTTATAATATTTAAAAATAAATATTTTTTACATGGATTGAACATTCCTATAATTTTGTACTTTCATATTATTATAATGCCTAAATTATAATCAATTAGGACCACCTAAATATTCCACAATTGTACAAATATGCCTAGTTACTACTATGAGGGGTGGCTTTGGAAATTGAGGATTGGCTCCTGTTGAGGCCGAGATTCTGGAGAGAGTTATACCTCCACCGCAGGATGGTCGATTGGTGAATGCACTCATAGGGGAGTGGCCGACTGAAAGAAGAATGAGACATCGTGTGCCGACGAAAAGAAGGATATCCACCGGTCTCTTCTCAATGCATGTAGATTGATTTCTCTCTCTTTTTTATCTTGTTATCTTCCTTCGTCTTTGAGCCCAAAATCCATTGGGTTTCGAATCCCCTCTTCCTCGTGGAGAAAATGGTGCATATTTATAACGAGAGAGTGAGCTGGCTTTACCTTGAGCGCCAAGGCCGTCAACAATTGTCTACCATGATCGTTGAGCTGCTCCTACTATTCTGAGGAGATGCCCTATTTGGTGAGTATTTTGAGATCTATTGAATTGGTTAGGGCAAGATGTCATGATCGCGTATGGCAATTGCCTTCTTGGGACGGTAGCATGACTAGGGGTAATATTTACTAAGTTATGACTGTTCATCCCATAAAATAGTACTATCCACTATTTTATGCCTCTAGATATTGAAGAATTTGCCCAAGAAAAGAAAAAAAAAGGTTATCTGGCTACCTCAGAATTAATGATTCGTTTGGATCCATAATAGTTTAAAAGAAAAGAAATTTAAAAATAATTTTTTTATATTTGGATTATATAAAAAATTACAAAGTGAAAAAATATGATAAAAAATATGTATAAGAATATTCATATTTAGGAATCAATTTTTCTTTGATTTTCTTTATTTTTATGTTTTTTTCATTAATTCTTATTCCTTCAAATATTTTTTATATCCAAACAAATTTTATCATATTTACAGTAGAACTATACAACACCAAATTAGTAGCAGTAATTGGAAGATACACAACACGCAAACATTTAGGATTGTAGTTATCATCATTTATTGGTGGGAGATCAAGGCAAACCTCAAGAAGATAATACCCATCATTGAGATGGGCCCACCTCGAACTGTGAAGGAAGTCTAGAGATTGACCAGAAGACTCACAGCGCTCTCCCACTTCCTAGCAAAATCGGCCGAGAAATATTCTTCCTTCTTTAAAGCCTTAAGGGAAATAAAGGTGAACGGCTTCCAATGGACGGCCGATTGTCAAGCCGTCTTCCAAAAACTAAAGAAATATCTCGCTAGTCCCCCTCTCTTGATGTCACCAAAAGAAGGTAAGGATTTGTACCTATATCTCGCAGTTTTAGACATAACGTTAATCTCGGTCCTTATCCGGCAGCAATCTGACGTGCAATAGTTGGTCTATTACATTAGTAAAATTTTGATAGATATCAAGATCCATTACTTGTGCACCGAAAAGATCACCCTAATGCTTGTCTATTCGACTAGGAAACTGCGGCCATACTTCCAACATATAAGATCGTCATCCTGATGGACCAACCTCTAAAGAAAATAATGCAGAAACCCGACACATTTGAACAATTGGTCAAGTAGACCATCGAATTAGGTGAGTTTAATATGGAGTTATGACTGAGGCAGACCTTAAAAGGACAGACCCTCATAGACTTCATAGTTGAAATGATAGTCCCGATTCCAAACGCCCGCAATCTTGGTGAAGATGCCCCTCGATAAGACGAAACTCCAACTTGGATGCTACACAGACATATTGTTAACGTAGTCGAGCAGTGGGGTAGGAGTGGTCTTGATGACTCTCAATAGGTCTGAGATAAAGTACTCGATGACGCTAAGATTCTCGGCTACCAATAATGTCACCAATTACGAAGCCCTACTTATCAGACTTCGGTTGGAAAGGGAATACTCGGCGAAGCACCTGTAATCTGCTGTGACTCGAAACTGATTGTCATTCAAGTTTGCGGAGACTTTGAGATGTCGAGCCCTCTACTCATGAAATACCTCGCTAAAACGAGAGACATGAACTGAACGTTAAACAAAGTCAGGGTTGTACACATCAAGAGCGAGGATAACTGGAATGCTGACTAGCTAGTGAAGGTGGCAGCAACGAAAAATCTAGAACAGTATTCCCAAGAAATATGAGAGGTCTTTGCCGCCCCGAGCATAGAAGAGCCTGAGCATGAGGTGCTGTAGGTATTTAACGATGGCTGGGCACACATCCACTGCCAAGGAATGAAAACACTGTGCAGCCCTATAGCTTAAGGGGATGATTATCCTAAGGCTAGGGGCTCCCCATTGAGTGCAATGGGAGCTCCCCCTCCTCTCTCAGAGAAAATTTTTAGGTCAGACAGGTGCTGAGCGCTATTATTCCTTTGATCGAAGAAGCCAATAGGGAAGTCTGGAGCCACTAGGGAAGCAATCCATCGACAAAAGCAAATGTCGTCCCAGAATCTGACATTTAGAGTGTGGGTTGCTTCCTCCCGACTAAACCAGGTCCTCAACTTCACCTCCAGTCAAGCATTCTTAGGCAAGCACACCTCTAAATCGCACCCTAGGTAGGCACGTCCCAGGCGGGCATATCAAACACTCAATTCTCTATAACATACATCCACGTAATTTTCTTATATCATCACATCTTCTTATCCGTTGGAAAAGATTTCTGACTTGATGTCAGAGATATATTGGGGCGCAAATCCCACCAATATTCTACCTTCTTATTTTTAGTTGTATTACGTATGATCCAAATTAAAGATACGCAGACCGAACTGGCTCTAATCAACTCGCCGATGAAGATCGAGCAACTCCATAACTCGTCAAAAATTTCCGATCCAGCGACACATCAGATATATATTTTATCTTATTTTAATTTTATTCTTTTTATTTTTTCTCTGTCTTTATATTAAAAATAATAATTTTAATATAATTAAATATATAAATATATTATTAACAAAATAAACATTGGACAAATATGCTAAGTTCGAAGACAGCCTACTGTCTGGATTGCTCTTTCAGGGCGGGTCAAGCGCTTGATTTTGTGAATGGAGAACTAAACAAAAGTTCTACATAAAAGAAAAAGAACATAGAGGAAAAAAGAACAATAAATTAGAGAAAAGTAGGAAGTTAATAAATATAACAAAACTATATAGTATTTTGTGCATACCATTGCTTCCCAAAGCCAAAAAATAAAAATAAAAATTTAAATAAAAAATAAAAGTCGAGGATATTTTTAATTAATTTATTTAATATTGATCTAATTTTATGTGTTTAAAATAAAAAATAATATTTACAAAAGGTAATATATGACAATATAATTTTTTACTTGCGTAAAAATATATTTTTTATGTTGTATCTTTTGTAAATATTATTTTTAATTTATTAAATTAAATAAATATAAATTATATTAAAAAATATAAAAAAAATTAAATAACTTAATCAAATATAATATATTTCCATAATAATTATACCAACGCCTTTATCTTTCCCCCTCCTTCCCTTTCTCTCCTTCCCCATCACACTCACACGGACTCTCAAAGCTAATTGCTTGTCATTTCCCTCATCTCAATTAAGAACGAATCCTTGAGCCTGCTTCACGCGCACAGCCGCTGCAACAACCCACAAAACTAAAGCAGAGTAAACACTAGAAACAGAAGCACAGAAAACACGAAAAGCTTTTTTAAGCCATGGCGATGAGCAACAACATAACAGCAGTGCTAAACTTCATAGCCCTGTTATGCTCAATCCCCATAATAGCATCTGGGCTATGGCTGGCCTCCAAGCCCGACAACGAATGCATCAATTTATTCCGTTGGCCGGTCGTCATCTTGGGGTTCTTGATTTTAGTGGTCTCGCTGATTGGATTTGTGGGTGCCTACTGGTACAAGGAGGGCCTTCTGGCTCTCTATCTCTGCTGTATGGCCATCCTCATTACCCTCCTTATTGCGCTGCTTATTTTTGCTTTCGTCGTGACCCGACCCGATGGGAGCTACACGGTATCAGGAAGAGGGTACAAGGAGTACAGGCTTAACGGGTTTTCAAGCTGGTTGAGAGACCATGTCACTGGTGATCAGAATTGGGGGAAGATTAGAAATTGCTTGTCTGAGTCCAATTTCTGTGCTAAGCTTAATTCTGAGTTTGTCGGTGCTTCTGATTTCTTCATGGCTCATATCTCCCCTCTTCAGGTACTTCGTCTCTCCTTTTCTTCTTCTCTCACGGTTTAATTTTAGGGGCAATCGATGTCTGCGTTGATTTTGATGGCATTGATTGTGAATATGAGGAATGTTGAGTTTTGGGTATGTGAAATTTGATCTGCAGGTTGTGATTACTCTCATCTGAATGAGAAAAGCACAGGAATGTGTGGGAAACTTTCTGGGAAATGGGATCTGATGCTTTTGACTTATGAACTTCTGTTTTGGATAAACTGTTTCTTCATCCTGATATATATGATCTCCGTTAGAGGATCAGTTGTGCGTCATCTTCCTCCCTAAAATTTGTTCTTATGTGCTCTGCTAGTTTAATATTGATTTTATAAATAAAAAGGGGAAAAAATTCCTGCGGAAATTATGATAAAAGTATGGCTAAATTCATTTATGTATAAGCACCATCAAATTTTCTGTCTCTCACCCCAAGTCTGCAAATTGACATTAGATTTATAATTTGACAGTTCATTGGTGATGAAAATGCACGAGTCTGAGTTTATTCAATCTGGAGAAGAATGGTGATGAGAAAACACATGCTAATCATTCACAATTTCAGGGAATTTGAATATGGCCCACTGGTGGTTGGGCCATTCTATCATCATGATTTATATAAACACATACTGCATCTACATTTAATGGGCCTTTCCACTAATTTTTCTTATTGGTTCTTCACATAATCATGAAGTGCTAAACCATAACATTTTATTTTTTTTTTTGGGTGCAGAAAAGCTAATGTTTTTTCATCTTTTCGATGGCATTATCATTTGCCTCTGTGACTCTGTTTAGAAAACCAGTATATTCTCCAGTATCAAATATATGAGTCTAAATCTCCGGATAATTGGCTGCTATTTTGATCTATGCTTATCATAAATATGTTATATTGCTTTGGAATTTAGAATATACTATATACTAAACTGAGCAAAATAAAGGAAACATATTCATATAGCTAAATTCATTCAGTGTGACTGAAAGTTTTGTTATTAATGTCTCCCTTTTCACTGTATCAAGGTGAAATTTTGGTAATTCACCTGCGATTAACTGGACTAAAATGGAACTAATTGACATTTTCCGCATTCTCTCTGAAACTGAGTTTGTAATGTTGCAGTCAGGATGCTGCAAGCCTCCAACAGCGTGTGGCTATCAGTATGTGAACCCAACAATGTGGATAAACCCAACGAGCCCGGCAGCTGACCCCGACTGTAGCTTGTGGAGCAGTGACCAGACACAGCTCTGCTACAATTGCAGTGCTTGCAAAGCTGGCTTACTAGGAAGCCTCAGGCAAGAATGGAGGAAAGCCAACATTATACTCATTGTAACAGTAGTTGTTCTAATCTGGGTCTATGTCATCGCCTGCAGCGCCTTCAGAAATGCACAAACCGAGGACCTCTTTCGCCGATACAAGCAGGGCTGGGCTTAAATGTTCAATGCCCACGGCTCAAGTTTGTGATATCAACAACGACGATGGCTTTGGTTTAGTTCCTAGTTTTATCCTTGCAAGTGAAAGCTGCTTGTTTTGCTGTCAAAGTTGTGTAAATTCTAGGCATGAGAGATGTGACTTTGGGGTATAATGTGTGTGGTTTAGCTTTGAGATGGGCATATAGTTTGCTTTGTAAATGTGGGAAGAAGGATTCCTCCAGGGAAAGCTTTCTTTCTTTCTTTCTTTTTTTTTTTTTATTTAAAGAATCGGATTCTTCAAAAACTTGAGGTTGTTGTCGCTTCTTTTTTGGCCCATCTATATGCATGCTTACATTAGAGTGGGAATCTTTTTAGTTCTTTTATGTTTTGTTGGATCGTGAAATTCAAATATAAGAAGCATGAACATTGACACAAAATATGATACTGACATATTGACACGTTACTTCTCTATAAATAAGGACAAGAATTATTAAAAATAAGTTAATTAAAATTTATAATTGACAACATTATTATTTTATATAGAAGTTGTATAGTTAATTTCGATCTCTTCAAAAGAATCTAATTATCAACGTGATTGTAACTCTAAAAAATTATCTAAGCCTTATATCTAAAAGACAAGTCAAATTCCCAAAGACTTTACATTATTATATATATATATTGGGTCTCAATACTATGACCCATAAAATACTGCCCAAAAGAGAGGCCCCAGAGGCCCGAAAGGGCTTAAAATGCCCAAGACCCTGCTTCAGCGTAAGAAGCCCGAGGACATCAGACATTCCTTCAGGCTCCAGATTAACCAGAGAGGCCAATGGCTGACACAAAAACCCGAGGACCCTCTATAAGGAGTCAAAGATCCTTCAATCATCAAGAAAGCAGTCAACATCCGAGAGCGGTCTCCCTCAATAAGGTCGCGTACTCACCAAAGGACAATACACGCCGCTTAAGGACGATGACTATTTCGCACACGGTCGAGAGCGCCAACTCAGCAACTTCGCTATTACCAAGAAGCACGCAACCACTACAAAACGTCGTCTCCACAACGTATAATGACGCTCAGAGCACGCCTTGTCACTTCAAGATTGACATCAAGGGACTGCACGCCTGACACGGTAAGGCCAAATCAGCGGCACCGACGGCTTGCCTCCCAGCACACGCCAACGTGCCGGACACGGCCGGCAGGGCAAGTGGGCAGCCTCCCAGCCTTACACCGACTGCCACGTGGACCTCTCTTAAGGGACATTCTCCCACTATAAATACCTAACAAAAACTCTAAGAAAGTGACTTTTTTTTCATATCGAAGAGAGCTTTCTAAGGAGAGAGGCTAGGAAGAGAAAGGGAAGATGCTCCCACAAACTTGTATTTGTAACTATTTCACCCATAGTGAAGCATTTTTCAGGCGTCGAGCATCATGATTTTCCCTCCTCGTTCAAATGGAGGTTTTCACGTAAATTTCGGTGTTTTTCTCTCCCTCTCATTATCTTTCCACCCTAAAGTATTCGTGTTGCATCGAATCCTGAAATCTGGAACGCAACATTGATGTCGTCTGTGGGAAGCAGTGACAAAAAGTCCATCGCTTCCTACTACCACAGAACAACCAGCACACCGAAATGGTGAACAAACGAGCCCAAGCCAGCACGTCAACCCGAGAAATGGCATCCTTTAGCAGGTGCCTCCCATCAAGCAGTACGACAGTGGCCGTCCTGGTGCTTGCGTACAGAAACTGGTAGAGAAGGTGGACGGTCTCTCGAGAGCAGTCCAAACTCTCTGCGCAAAGATGGACGAGCAATCTAGGGGAGCGTGCCCCGAAACTTTGCGGACAGCAGCACCGCAGGAGGAGCGAAAAGTTGTGCAAACTTCTTGCGAACTGAGGGATTACCTGAACAAAAAGAAGGCCATAACCCAGTCCCAGTCCCCGGCAAGGAGAGAGCTCAAAAGGCTCTAGAATACGGTCTTCGGAGCCAAGACCGACAAAGCAAATAAACTTGAAGGTAGAGAAGATCCTGACTTGAGGACGATGTAAGGAAAAAGAAAGGCTGGCAACCAACTAAAGTCCCAAGGACCGTCTAGGCGATACAAGCCCGAATGGATTGTCCTTGGAGGAAACACGCCATGGGATCCGACTGCCTTGAATGAGTCACTCACCAACATCCAGAGGCAGATTCGGGACGATGAGTTCTTGAGATGGCCCAAAGCGTTGAAAAATAAGGATGGAGGTGACCAAAAGGAGTACTGCCAATAACACTGCCGCCATGGCCATGACACGGAAGATTGCAGGACACTGCGGGCAGAGGTCGAGAGGCTAGTAATGGAGGGCCATCTCGGCCGTTTCCGGCTAACACCAGGGCAGGTTCTCGGAACAGCAGGACATGGTCGATCGCGCCGTCCAAAGGCAAGGTCATCGTAAGCGCAGAGCGCACCTGACCATTGACTGGGGGTTGCGTGCGCCGACCTCGTAAAAGCCAGAAATGGCTACGCCCTCCAAAGGCAACGAAAGGAGCATGGCCAAGCAGGGGAGACGCCAGGACTCGGACATGCATCATCCAGAACTCAGGGCACTGATGTAACGTGAATGATTAAGATGGCCTTAGAGGTCACCAAATGTAAAACGTTTACAAGAATGAATGGATCCCTTCAATGTGTCTGTTATTATGCATTCTCATTAAGATCAAGACTACTCCTAGGTCAAAGAGAGAGCAAGCCTTCCTTGTATTCTAAAAACTTGGTTCCATCCGAGCGACCCCAGAGGTCGAATTCTAAAAACACCGGCTCCGTCCGAGCGGCCTCAAAGGTCGTATTCTAAAAAACTCAGCTTCGTCCGAGCGGCTTCTGAGGTCGTATTCTAAAAAACTTGGCTCCGTCCGAGTGGCCTAGAGGTCATATTCTAAAAACTCAGCTCCGTCCGAGCGGCCCCAAAAGTCGTATTCTAAAAACTCGGTTCCATTTGAGCGGCCCCAGAGGTCGTATTCTAAAAATTTAGCTCCGTCCAAGCGGCCTCAAAGGTCGTATTCTAAAAACTCGATTCCATCCGAGCTGCCCCAGAGGTCGTATTCTAAAAACTCGGCTCAGTCCGAGCGGTACCAGAGGTCGTATTCTAAAAACTCGGTTCTATCCGAGCGGCCCCAGAGGTCGAATTCTAAAAAACTCGGCTCCGTCCAAGTGGCTCCAGATGTCGTATTCTAAAAACTCGGCTCCATCCGAGCGGCCGCAAAGGTCGTATTCAAAAAACTCGGTTCCATCTGAGCGGCCTCAGATGTCGTATTCTAAAAAGTCAGTTCCAATACGAGCAGCCCCAGAGGTCATATTCTAAAAACTCGGTTCCATCCGAGTGGCCCCAAAGGTCATATTCTAAAAACTCAGTTTCAATCCGAGCGGCCCCAGAGGTCGTATTCTAAAAACTCGATCCTATCCGAGCAGCCTCAGAGGTCGTATTCAAAAATCTCAGTTCCATCCGAGCAGCTCAGGAGGTCGAACTCTAGGAACTTTGTGCAATGCCATGCAAACCGAGAGGTCAAAAGGCAATATAATCTTTAAAGGCTCACGCGTAAAGCTAAGGACAAGCTACTTAGCAGCGCATTATAAAAAGAACAAACACTTGTACAGACCAGGAAAAAAGACCAAAGCTTCAACTCAGAAAGCGTAAGTTTTATTCACAAAACAAAGTTCATGTAAAGTGTTATAAAAGAAAAAAAGAAGAGACAATGTGTCACGAGAGCCCTCTTGGCTCTCTTGTCCCCGAACCTCCTGAGCTCCGGAGGGCCCCGCCTAGTCCTTCAGACCTAGCTGCTCGGGTGTAGGAGGTTCACCTTGAGGCCTTGCCCGAGAGGATTCGGGGAAAGGCCTCCCAGCAATGCCGTACAAGTCTTCTGCGTGTAAGGCACTGGCGTTCCTGAGATCAAGAACGGCTGCACGAAACTGCAGACGGATCAACCGTAAAACTCGGCGGCACATGCGAATGCCCTCCCAGTACTTACTGTCCAATAATGGCGCAATCTCCACGGCCTGCACGGACGTCCTCAGCCTCTCCTCCATACGAGCAACCCTGTCCCGGAGAAGCCCCTGCTGATGCTGCTGGAGCTTGACGGTATCCTCCAAGGAGGCAACTTTCCTTTCAGCCTCAGCCAGCTTTGCTTCAGCACGTTGGGCTGCTTCTCCAACAACCCTCATGGCCTCCATCTGCGAGAAGCCCTGGGCGACACCTCCAATCAGCCGGTCAAGGTTCCCGGCCAAGCCTCGAAGATGCAAAGAAGAAAGGAAACGTTAGAGTCCGAAACAAGGCATAAAATCAAGGAACTCAAAAGAAAGAGGAAAGATACCTCATAAATGATAAGGTCGCCGCTGATAGCACATTCTCCAGAGGTCTCGAACGCAGAGGGCGCCACGACAGGCGCCACAGAAATCTCAACTCTGGTCTCGGGCGTAGGCTCCATAGCTGTAAAAAGTACTGATGGGCCTGCCCCAACATCAACGTCCTCGTCACGGGGCTCCTCCCAGACATCAGCAGACGCCCTGACGGACGATCAGATTGGACTGCATTAGAATGCTCGCAAGGCTCACAAGGAGTCAGGTCAGCAGCGCCTGCTTCCTCGGCCTCTGCCACCTCTTGGACTAGCTTAGTTGTCGCTCCTCCCTCAACCTCCCTTACGGAGTTCCCACCACCTGTGTCCTCGGAAGGATGGCCAATCCTATCCGAGACTTCAACAGGAAGATCAGCGGGAACGCTAAGAGTAGACTCATCATCGAAAGACTGGACGTCTGAGAGCTCCACCATCTGCACAATCGTCCCCGAAGATCCGCCGAGAAGATCAACTGACGTAGCAGGCGTGGGGCCTTCAGTCCCCGAGGACTCTGGTAAATGACCAGTCCTCAACCTCTTAAAAAGAGGGGCAATCACAGCATTGTCATTGTAGTCATCATCCTCGTCATCCACGGCCGGGG
>JAOVVI020012459.1:0-12231 GCA_028571085.2 Nepenthes alata | reverse complement strand
ATCGCTTATGGATCCAGGTACGTATATTCATTCTTTATACATGATGGATTGATGAAGAAATATGATAATAAAGATCCAGTGAATTAAAGTTATATCTCACTAAAGTTTTCTTACAATATAATCTTTTAAAGGACCCATTTACCCCTTTATCTCTCCATGAAGAGCAGTCTAAACTTCTCAGAAAGACTAATTTAGCTACTGCATCTATTATGTATAATTTATCTTCGGATCATCTCTGACATAACTAAATGGGACATATGTCCACGCATGGATTGAAACTCATTGATGGTCATGTTGCTAAAGCTCATGTTACTAACGAGCGCCATGTACTATTTGCCATTTGACATAGAGAAATAATCTCCTCATTCGTGTAGGTTAGCATAGGTCTTCGCATACTTTTGAGCCTGTGCATTGTGATATTTGAAGACCCTTTTCTATTAGGGCTCATGATAGATCTAAATTTTTTTTACTGTTATGGATGATTTTTCAGAAAATACTCAGATATATTTTCTCAAAACAAATTTAGAAACTAAAATTGGAGTTAAATCCTTCTACAATCTTGTTAAAATTCAATTTGACACCAAAGTGAAATCTATTCAGAGTGACAAAAGTTTTAAATTTTAAATGATTTGATTTTTTCTAATAAAGAAGTTATCTGTAGGAAAAGTTATCTTGAAACCCCAAAATAAAATAGGAGAAAACATAAGCACTTGATAAGTGTGGCTTGCGGACTTGAACTCCAATCAAACATTCCCATTGAATATTGGAGTTTGTGTGTTCTTACAACCACATATTTGATTAATAAAACCCCCATTCCTTACTAAACAATAAGACAACCCATGAACTTCTCTTTGAAGTTAATCATTTGAAGGTTTTTGGGAGTCTATACTTTGCCATTACTCTCTCTCTCAGAAGGGGAGAAGATGTGTCTTCCTTGGCTAACTTTTTGGAGTGAAAGGATATACATTGCTTGATTCAGATACTTGCATTGCTTTTTGGTCTCGATATGTAGTATTTTATGAATCCATCTTTCCCTTTAAAAGATGACTCAAGGGTTACATATCATGATTTAAATTTATACCTGATCCACAAATCTAGGGACCGAAATCATGCCCTCAAGTGGCAGTCAACAGAGTTCTATGTCGGTAGAAGACTCTCACCTCACCAACATTTCAGATTATGAGTGTAAATTCGCTACCTTCTAATGTACCCGAAGTTGTTGAATCATAAGTTGTGCCTGAGATATTAGAAACAGATAGCATTGACAGTGATTTCTTCCTTACATTGAACTCTCTAACCCAAATTTCAATTCAGAGATCTTAAATAACTAAAAGGGTACTAGAAAAGTTCCATCGCTAACAGGTCAAGGGTAATATTCTAAATGTTTTTAATCTAGTTATTTTATATACATGTGAATTATGTGACTCGAATAAATTGTCGGACCAAGTGGACGTAGAAATTTATGGATATTTAGAGTTGGACTTAAAATCTAAGTGGGGGAATCTATTAATTGGAGTCTATTAGGAAGGTAAAATACCTAGTTAAATACGGATTGTTGTATTAAGAAAATTAAACTATACAAATATTTCTTATGTTGAATGTGATATTCAGAATTGTTTTGAAGACTTTATGACTGAAATTTCTCCTTGTGTCTAGGATGTGGTTGTGGGATTGGGGGCAAAAGAAATAAACTTCCATTAATTAGTATATAATATCTCAATTTAACTGAAATGAAGTTGAAGGGAACTTTACATTCTGAATTACAACACTATTTCGACCCCTTTTTACTCTGCGAAAGCAAAAAAAATATAAATATTCAATACACGTAAAGAATATTTGAATCTAAATAATATAAGTAATAACAAGCACAAAAAGTAACTCAACAAGTAATAAAAACGTATTTTTTGGTACGAAGAAAAAACTCAATAACCGCGACTATCGAAAAAACCCTATGGGTTTCAACAGCCAGGGAAGATATCCACTATAAAAATTAATTTACAAATCAAGTGGCACGGACGTGCTAATCTAACCGATTTACTTCTATCTTGTGATCCCTACCAAGGAATTCCTTGGATTCGCTCGGGCAACGGAACCGGACGCCTTCCGATCTTCATGTCAATCTTTCTTCACAAATCACTTGAATTGCTATATACTACTGGAGCCCAATATCCACACCACTGATCTTGCCACGAAGGTTAACAGGCGGGAAGAAATATAAAAGATAAAATACGATGTGGAGAGAAAACTTTATTAATGGAGCACAATCATTGGAGTGAAATTTTCTCAAAAGTAGAGCATAAAGAGAGGTTTTTCAAGGTAAAAGCTGCTCCAGAGAATTAGGGTTAAAATTATAAGACATGTATATATATGGAGCCCCAAAAAAATTGGTTAAACAATAACCGTTGGAGGAGAGCGTGCCGTGGCGCTCAAGCGCTGGCTAGGGTTTCATGGTCATGCACAGCACCGCTCGAGAGCACGGTGAGCGATCCTCGAGTGTTGTAGCACTATTTTTGGCACTCAAATGTGTGTCAAGCTATCTTCGAGCGCTGGGTTATTAGATATGGTGCTCGAGCGTGCCTCTAGTTTGACTTTTTGGGAATCGACTCCCGAGTGAGATTCAAGCATGTCTTGAGCTCTGACTACTCTATAAGTAAGAGCTCGAACGCGGGTCGGGTGACGAGCAACTGTGGTCACCAGGAGAAGTGCGATGACAATCCTCAAATGGAAATCTGATGTAGATCTTCCAAACATATAAAAATGCACCAACAAACGACCAAACGAGCAACTCGATACAGTCACAAAATATGCCAACCCAAAATACGACTATCAGAAATAGAGGAAAATTTTGAAAACCCTAGTACCTTCCATTAAAACCCTAATTGCTAATTTTATTACTTATTTTAGGGAGAATAGTTAGCCACCGTTCTAAACCCTAGACTGCTAGGGTTTCACCATTTATCTATTTATACACAACCAAACATTTTTGTCACAAGTGTTATTGTAACTAATTCTAAATTAATTATTGATAAATCATCTCTTGCTATTACTACAAATTCAATCATAAGGAATTGTAGATCCATATTATATTAATATTATTGAACTATTAAAATAATTTTTACATGTGAAATACTCATCTTAGGCCTGGCATTTGAATATTGTTCGAAGTAGCATTCGAACTCCAACACCTTCTAGTGGTGATATTTGTTCGAACATTGGCATGTGCTTATGCTATATATGCTTTGCATGCTAGATTTCTTGATGATATGTTGAATATATCTTAATGATATGCTTGTTCAGGGCCGATTAATCTATAGTATGGATTTGTACGAAGTTATACGTGTGTTTCATGTGAAAGCATAAATCTGAAATAGGATTTATAATTGATATCTGATTGCCATGTGATGCAGCATTTGAATGCTAGCCTATGTTTGGCCAAAGGTCATGGATATGGAAGATACAATTGTTGTCATGATATATGACCATATAATTTTAATGATATCATGTATCGTAGCATTTGAATCATGATCGTTGGACAAAACAATTGTAATAGGTCCATCATAACAAGATGGAACCTACATTTAACTTGTCTTAGACAGACTTAATTTGTTTCTCTTTATTTTCCATTGCCTACATGGCCGATTTTGTAAAGTTTGGGGAATATCCTAACATTTACACTCTAATTTCAAGACCGTATGTGACCTGGAGTTAGATCATAATTTTTTGTAAATTCTTTCATCTTAATACACAAATTACTTTCCAAAAAAAGAAATATTAAGTGGTAAAATAAGTCATGCTCATATTATATAGATGTTCTTATTTAATTTTTCATGGACAAATAGATGATAGAAACCTGCCATTTGAATGTCGTTAGAAGTAGCATTTGAACAATAAGCAGTGGCTTGAGAGATTTTGTGGATCCTACGGATCCAAACTTGTTCCCTTGAGGATTAGAAGTTAATAAATTATTATAAGACCCAAGGGGTAAGAATAACAGCTTGGTCGAGGTTTAATTTCGTTTTTATGATAGTAAGTGTTTGGCTTTAGCCGTCATGCAAGCTCACATTCGAACATCAAAAGACAACTTTGGGAATAAGAGTTTGGGATATGGATTCCAAATTAGTTCTTAGTCAAAGAGGACATTGTGGCTGTTACTAAAAGGTAACCATATGGAGTGCTTAGATATCTAAATCATCTTCCTCATTTTTTTTTGTTATTCTTGAGTTCATTGGAATTATTTTTTGATTTGCGTGTGTGTGATTCATTGGCATTTCACAGCTAAATAAAGGAGAATATAGGATGATTATAATATATTTGAATAAATAGGAGTCCATAAGACTTCAGGATAATTTATCTTTTTTTAATACTTAAACTATTTTCAAATGTTAGGATCATTTGATCTTGAGGTATTTATAATCTTATAACTATCGTAGAGTATGATATCTAGAATATCACTGGTAATGGGCATCACAAGTTGGCATGTGGTATGCTATCGGTATAACTTTTAAAAAGATTATAGGGATAGTTGCATACCGTAGATGTTAGGAATCTTGTGGCATTTACCCAACCAATTGAAGTATAAAAATTGGCTTTTAGCTCACAATGTTTGAATAAGATTTATGTAAATTATTATTATCTAGTACAATTGTGACATCATATTGAGTTGAATTTTAAAAAAAAAATTCACAGGAGAAATATAGTATCTATAATACTTCAAAATCTTATAGTAAATTGATCGGGATTCATTAGAATTCGATGAATGTCCTTTAACATATGACGATTACTTATTGTGTTAACATCGATAATATTGTTTATTAACATAATTGTGTTGCCCTTACTATTGCTTATTGATATCCTTTATCGATGTTTACTATTATCTAAAAATTATTATTACTTCATATGCTCTGTATATGTATTGTTTCTTAAGTATTTATTGACAGATAAATGTTTGAAATGACTTAATTTTCATTGTCATTTACTTTGTGAAAGACTTGCTAGGCATTTGGTTTATTTTTACGGTTTCTTTCTTTCAAAATTATTTAAGTGATGGTGTTGACCAATGACAGATTTGGAGGGAGAGTTAGAGATCTAGATTTACTAAAGAGACAGGTTTGAGTATTTTATTTTTATGTTGTTGAGATATATGTAGATATTGTTTATTTTCTTATATTGAATTCGGGGCTACATTTTTTTCCTATAAGTTTTTGTGTATATCAAATATTTTAGATCTTAGTGATCACAATTATCATTTATGACATTATAATTTACATGATTTCTTAATATTAATGGTTTTCTATACAGTTAGACTGATGGCGATCTAGGATCGGGTTGTGGTTCGAGTCGTCACATCAAGTATGATAAATCATCTGAGGGAGAAGGAAAATCATCCGATAGCCCTTCAAGGGCAACATACCAAAATTCTGAATTAATTTTCATGAAACTTATTTTTCTATGGCCAAACTCATCACGATTAGATGTTTTATGTTTATTGCTATAGTAAAGAGGTGGCTCTTGCAACAATTTAATGTAAATAATGCCTTCATCTATAGAGATTTAAATAATAGAATTTGTATGCACAAGACTCTTGGGTATAATAATAGAGCCCCTCATCAAGTGTGTATATTATTTAAAAGTTTATATGGATTAAAACAAGTCTCGAGACAATGACGTTCAAAAATTTTCATTTCACTTGAAAACAGATAAAATTTTCAATGCTCTAATAGTTTATATAGATGATATAGTGGTAGCAAGAGATTTCTGAATTCCATTAATAAATTCAAAAATATTATTATTTCAGTAAAAGATTTTGGTACAGTTTCTTATTTCCTTTTCATTGAGAGTGCAAGATCACCCAAAGGAATCTTCATTAACAAGCAAAAAGATGCGTTGGATATTCTTCCAGTTATAGG
Source organism: Nepenthes alata (assembly GCA_028571085.2). Lineage (NCBI taxonomy): Eukaryota > Viridiplantae > Streptophyta > Magnoliopsida > Caryophyllales > Nepenthaceae > Nepenthes > Nepenthes alata. The sequence continues at coordinate 6,325 of JAOVVI020012459.1, read as the reverse complement.
AACTCTTGTTTCACGACCCCCAAAAATTCCAATGGATCGTAATGTAAAATTCAACAAGGATTCGGGTGCTTTGTTCCCAGAGCTAGCCATTTTTCAAAGGTTAATTAGGTGACTATCATATTTGACACTTTTACGGTCAGATATCAGCTACAATGTTCAAGTCCTCAACCAGTTTGTAAGTAAATAGAGTGAAAGGCATCTAGGAGCTACTCTCAAAGTCATGTCTTACATAAAATAATTCTCCTGGACAACTCGTCTGTATTAAGCTTAAAGGTCTATTATGATTCAGATTGGGCTATTCGTCTTGACACTCATCAATCTGTCACTAGTAATCGTATTTTTCTTGGTTCGTCTTTGATGTCTTGAGGTTCAAAGAAACAAACCATCATGTCCAAATCCTCACTCAAAGCATAATATAGAGCCATGGTGACTATATGTTCTTAAATCACTTGGCTAAGACATATTCTTATTGACTTCAACATCCCACAACCACAAGTAATCCTTCTATATTGTGATAATCAATTGGTTCTTTACATTGCTGCCAATCCATTTTTTTAATAAAATGATAAAATATATTGAGATTGATTGTCCTCTTATAATTGATAAAATACAGAAAGCAATCACATGAACAACACATACCGAAAGTTCTTTTTAGATAGCCGACATCTTTACTAAGGCCTTACCTACTCAGATCTAAATCATTGCTCAGCATCCCTCCACATATCAGCATCATGGAATCTTGGACCACGACTTTTATATTTTTGATAATTACTTTGCATATTCTTTCGTCATACATAAATGTGTGTTGTAATTTTCAATTAATCCGTCATCATGTTATATATATCAATAGAATAAATGAACAAAATTACTCAAATTTGTATGTTCTCTTAGGAAAAATATGAGTCATGATATAATGATAAAGTTATATCATTATGGCTAAGCAGTTTCAAGATTCACACCATAAAAATAACTGCTATATTGCTAGGGAAACCTTGACAGCACAACACGTTCATTCTCTCCCAAATGAAGTCGTGAGGAATAGTGAAAACATATATACAACTGGGTATGTAAATTACAAAAGCAATTTTACGTAAAATTTTTTTCTTGACTGAGAAAAAAATACGAGATCTTGCATCCCAAATTGTGTCAATTATATTTTGATATCCAATTACGAATAATCTGAGCTAACCTGTTTATAACATGCCATAAGTTTGAGTTCAGTTACCACTACATTAAACATTTTAGTTATACAACGTAATATGATTATATAGATCTTGGTTATGAATAATAGAGAATAATTGAGATAGAAAAACTAATAATGCATTCTTCATAAGAAAAAAAGGCAATTTATCCAAACTTAACGAAGAAAAATGAAGCACGAATTAGACTTCACGTAGATATCTATAACTTTTCATTCTTCTGTTATCACGTTTTTCTCTTTTTTGGCCACCTGTTCTGTTTAAATAAAACTTTTTTATCAGTCACAAAAAAAAGAAAATATATTTACAAAGCTGCGATTGATAAAATAATGATCCAAAATTCAACAGATATATGTATGTACACTATATTTTCTATTAATAGCGATTGTTTTAAAAAATTATGAAATGATAAATTATAATCTATTATAAATAATGAATAATATATACAAAGAATCGAAACAAAATAAATTATTCTTTTTAAATAAACAGTTAAGATAATTTCTCTGAATATATATAAAAAAACTTGAATATTTTAAAAAATGATGAAAATCTCAATTACCTTTTTTTATGGGATAAAACATAAAATTAATTATGATATTTTTATCAATAAATAAAATAAAATAATAATATAATAAATTTGAAAAGATACCCTTTTAAATGGCCATTATATTATGCTTGAGTGGTGGGAAATGGTAGCTATGGAGGCCTACAATATTGAGTGGAAAAGGAAAACAAAAAGCACTAAGGATACCCTTCAGGGTAGCCTTGCCAATGGAGGGCATAGGGGCCCTGATTTTGCATTGATAAGATATATGTTTTGATTTTTTAGGGAGACAAGTTAAGTATATATATATATATTTATTTATTTATTTGCTAGATAAAAAATCAAATAAATAATATTTAAATTTTAAAAATTATCTAAATAGTTATTTTACGAAAATTATTATTATTTTAGAATTTTAATAGATATTAATATTATAAAAATATATAAAAAAGTATTATATTTAAATTTTTTATGTGTTAAAATCTCTATTATTAAATTTTTATTTAACAGTATAGTTAAACATGCACCAAATATATTTCTATATAGAGATTTATGTCCTAAATTAATAGGGCCCACCCTTCAATCAATATTTGACAGGGCAAAAATTAATAGTATGTGCATTAGGGCAAAGGTCCCACAAATATAGGGTGTCTAAAATATGTCTATTCAACTTGAATTTTAGGTTGCTAGCTATGATTCACACACCAATCTGGTCAAATCAGTCTAACATCAATACGCAAGGATGTCATAATAAATAAGGCGATATTAAATAAAAATTAAAATGTATTATATTAAAAAATTGTCACAGTTAATAAATATATTATGTCAATAAATTGACTGAATATATGTTTGCTTTATATCTGATGCGTCATTAAGTTCAAGTTATCGTGTGGATTAGGGAGTCATCAGATTCCTCGTCTTGGGTAGATCATGAACGGATTCGGTCTCCGCGTTTCTCAACCTAAACCTTGTGCACTACAAACTACGAATAAGAGATCAGAGGACGGCGAGATGTTCTCCCACCGTAAACACTCTGACGCTCAAATCAGAAATCTTTCTCAGGGGATGGAAAGATACAAACGTGAAGGTAAACATGATGGAGGATGCACGTATGTTAGTATGCAAGGGGTGCTTATGGTGTTCGGACGAGGCTTGTGCTCCTCTTGTGCAGTGCTATGAGTGGTTCACTAAGGTCGCCGGACTAAGGCGGTAGTTTTGAGGGAAGAGTCAGTTTTTTTCCTCATTTGTTTGAATGCAAGGCGCTGGAATCGATCTTAGATCTCAGGTCACCGATTAAGTCGTAAAAATGGGGATCCCTTTCTCCGTTGAAGGAGAAGGTATTTGCAAGCTCAGTGGAGGAGGCTCTTCGGCGCGAGCACCTCCGACGTGTGGCCTGCCTGGATTTGCCCGCCGCTAAGCGTTTGCGCTAGTCAACGATATCAGTTGTTACCTTGTGGTGGCACGGAGACCATCGCCAGGCATGGCCGACACAAACCTACTTGACTTTGTTGGGATTGATCGGGCTACTGCTAAGACAGTGGGCGCCGCTGCTTACCAAGGTTGACCCCATCTCTCATTAGCTAATATTCTCTAAACCGGCATCTCCTGCACTGCCAGTTTATAACCGCTTCAGGAGAAAGGCAGGTGAAGACGATTGGGCACACGTCAAAGGCGTCTAATGGGCCTTGCCCCAAATCTCTTGGATCGTCATCGTCTAACTAAACTCTCCCACTAGTTGCGTCTATTTGTTGTTGGTTGGGCTTTGTTAGTGTCGGCCAGATCTATATTGGACAAATCAATATCGTATGTTAAACAATAATAATAATAAATTATGACTTAAAAATTACAAAAGTCTTTGAAAAATAATTAGCATAAAATACATTTAAATAAATATTATCATGTTTTAAAGACAATTTACATAAACCCACATGCATAAGTGATGAACATAGCTTTAATGAAGTTTCCTACAACTTCAACAAAAGTCACATTGGGAAGAGCAAAGAGGGTGTTATTGGGTTTAGAAGTGGCAATCTACACTGAATTCCAGCAGTGGAATGCAAAATCAGAAAAAATCCACCACTGTGATTAATGAGAAATGCTTAGAAGGCATTATCAATACATTTTTAAATGATATAATATCTCAATTATTATTTTTGTTAATAAATTTATATAAAAATAAATAAATAAATAGGACGCCGTGTATGTAAGGTGTATAGGTAACTCATGATTAATAAAAATTAGGCATATTTGAGTGTATTAGAAAACACATAATATCTTTATTTTGTAAATATTGTAATTTAGAGTAGTTGTATCTTCTGTCATACTGTATTTTAGGACATTGTATAATGTAGTTTAGGATATTGGATTTTAGAATATTGTATAATGTATTTTAGGATAGTGCATATTATATATTTCGGGTATGTTTTATATTATATATATCAGCCTCCTCGGGCAATGCTTCGTATGTAAAAACTGAGGAAATAATGACATTGCAAACTTCGCTATTTTCCAATGCCAGTAATTGATTTTCCCCTTCTTCCATTATCTTCTTCCTTCGCCATTCCCATTTTTGGATATGTTTTCATTTTTTACATGGTATCAGAGCGTATGGAGCCACACCGAAATACTTCAGACAATATGTCAAACGCCGACAATCCAATTTTTGATTTTTTTCCAAAATCTCTTGCGCTTTCAAAATCTTTCGGATCCTACAAATCCCTTTCGACTGGAAGCCGGTGATAGTCCAGCTGTTACTTTGATCACCGATTTGCTCACGGTAGACAATTATTCTACTTAATCCAGGACAATGCGTCGAGTCTTGAGGGCTAAAAACAAACTCCAGTTCGTGGACGGTACTGTTCCGAAACCCATCGACTCTAACGATCCCATTTTTGAAGCTTGGGGACGATGCAATGATATGGTGGTATCTTAGATACAAAACTCTATCAGCCCATCCACCAAATTTAGTGTTGTCTTTGTTGATAATGCTTTCAAAATTTGAAAGGAATTGTATAACCGTTTCACTCAACAAAATAGGTCACGCATTTTCCAACTCAAAAAATTACTGGCAAGTCTCTTGAAAGAGCAAGATTCGGTCAATTTATATTATGGTAAACTGAATATAATATGGGATGAACTCATCATATATGACCCTCTCCCAAATTGTGATCGTGAAAAATTAAAAGTGCTCATCGAGGGCTACCAGAGGAATTGTGTTATACAATTTTAATGGGTTTAAATGATTCTTATACTAATATTCGAGATCAGATTATGTTGCTTGATCCCCTTCCATCCATCAACAGAGCCTTCTCTATTATTTAGCAACAAGAAAGACAATATCAAATGTTGTCCACTGTCCATCCTGAAACAATGACTTTACGGGTAATTAGTAACACTAAGAAATCCGTGAAAAACAATCATGTGCCAAAGAAAGACATGCCATTTTGTGTTCATTGTCGTGTCCTAGGACACACCATATAACAATGTTTTAAGGTTGGGAACGCTGAGATGCCTATATGTATTCACTATAATAAACCTGAACATGTTGATAAGTGTTATCAGTTCACGGTTTTCCTCTCAATCACAAGCTGTATGGTAAGTTTGGAACTACAGCTTTTTCGGCCAACCATTCGAGCTTCACCACCATTTCTGATCACGAGACTAATGAGGATGACAAAGTTGCATTGACCAAAGTGCAGTTCAAGCAACTCATGAATTTGATTCAAACCAAAGACCCTGCTGCATCTTCTCAAACGGCCAAACAGATTTCGTCTTCTTTTGATCCCATTGGTGATCAATCCAAAGTGTGTAACATGACTGGTACTGATTTCTATTATGTTCCTTCTGCTTATAATGGAAAGGATATTTGGATACTTGACACTGGGGCCACAGATTATATGATCTGCAACCCTTCCCTATATCTTCATAAGAAGATACCTATCTCTAATTCTGTTAAATTGCCTGATGGAAGTAAAGTGCTTGTTTCGCACATTTGAATTGTTAAACTAAACACAAAGATAACATTGGAAAATATTTTGTGTGTTCCCTCTTTCACATTTAATTTGATTTCAGTGAAGCACCTTACTGATACTTTCAGCTGTTATATATATTTTTTTTCTAACATTTGTCTGATTCAGGACATTGCCACTTAGACCATGATTGGATGGGTGAAAAGAAAAACGGTTTATACTATCTAATGAATAATGAAGTTCATCAAAACACCTTGGCTGACCTTCTCTCCAAATTTTCAAATCACATTGTGAAGCCCTCGGCTAATTTTATTTCATTGCCAGTTGACCTTTGGCATTACATATTAGGTCACATTTCACATTCTAGGATACAATTGATACATGACCCTTTTGTAAAAGGAGTATTACATTCTATTAATGATAATCCTCATTCTATTTGTCACATGGCTAAGCAACGTCGCCTTCCTTTTACTCCCAACTCCCATAGGTCACACACACTGTTTGCTGTAGTGCATTGTGACCTATGGGAACCCTTCTCAAAAATATCTTATGACAGATATAAATATTTCTTGACTATTGTTGACGATTTTTCAAAGAGCACGTGAGTTTATCTT
>JAOVVI020012456.1:0-12233 GCA_028571085.2 Nepenthes alata | reverse complement strand
TGCTCAAAGTAGAGTATCAGGAGGACAAAGCTGCTCTCCAATCTGTGCTACTAAGTTTAGAAGAGGAGAACGCCAAACTGAAGGAGGAGAATGCCAGATTGAGAGAAGAAGCTGATCAGGCGATGAGGCACACTGACCAACTATCGAGACGAATTTCATCACTAGAGAATGAGTTGGCCACTTGCATTCGTCCCCATGAGGTTCACGATATGCTATGTGCACGGGTGTGGGAATGTGTCAACATTACTCGATGCATTGCATGGATTGTCAACCCTAACTTCCCAGTTGATGTCCTTGGCCCTCCAAGCTGTTTTGCCAACCACCGCGAGAACCTTGTAGGGCTGTCCCTGAGTAGTCAGGGGCCACCACCACCTTCTCCTGGGGGCTCTGCCCCACCGTAGATTTTTTTATACTTTTTATTGCTTATAGTTGTTGTACATAATCAATAAAATGATCATCTTTGCCTTAGTAGCCGTTTCTTAATCATTGTTGTTATGCCGTTCGATCGTCACACATTGCACGCAAGTTGACCGTCCGCCTTTCTTAATATGCTAGTGGCGCTCTCTGATGGATTTAAATCCAGGAGAAGACATCAAAATGTCCACCCTGATATTAAGTCAAGCCTGTTCTTTGCTCGTAAGTTGAAACTTGGAGGCTCTTCCCAAGTGTGAACTTGGGTGGTTGGCTTTTAGACGGTTGCTTTTGCTCCTGTCAATCGTCATTGACTGACACGCTATCTCCTTGTATAGGAGGTCGTTACGTATGCAGTTTGAGCCCCCTAAGATTTTGACCGTGAATAGACCACTTGGATGATTAAGGTTTAATTCGACTGTTAATAGGCTACCTGAATGACCAGGGTGTAGTTATGATCGTTAATAAGCCGCCTGAATGACCATGGTTTAGTTACGACTGTTTGTAAACCACCTGGATGACCAGGGTTTGGTTACAACCGTTAATAGGCCGCTTGGATGACGAGAGTTTAGTTACGACTGCTTATGGGCCGCCTGGATGACCAGAGTTTAGTTACGAGCGGGTGAAAACTCACCCGACTTAGGGGCAGTCTAGGTTGTACAGCCCTATAAGCAGACACACATGCATATGAAAAAGAAAGAGAAACAAAAAATAACACAGCACGAATGAAAAAGCACTCTTATTTTATTAACAACAATATGTACATTACAAGCATGCATGCGCAACATGGATGACCTACCTATGTCCGTACTAGAAGTAGCGCTTGAGGTGAATCGCATTCCACATCCGTGGAACCAACTTACCATTCTAGCTTCAGAGTTTGTATGCTTTATTTTGTAGAACGGTGAAGACTATAAAAGGGCCCTCTCAATTTGAAAAAAGTTTATTCCGGTTGGTGGTCTTACCCGTAGCCTTGATGCTTCGCAAGATCATGTCTCCAACTTCGAATTGCTGCATTTTTACATTCTTGTTGTAATAGCGTGCGACTCATTATTGGTAGGCCGTTGTCCATAGCCTAGTAGTATCTCAGGCTTTCTCTAACAAGTTTAGGAGTTTTCGGATTTTTTGGGAGTTATCCTAGGAGTCGAAGGACTCAACCCTAAGACTTGGAAGTCCAATCTCTATCAGAATTACTACTTTAGTCCCGTAGCAGAGACTAAAGAGTGTCTCACGAGTCTATTCCTTTAGAGTTGTCTGCTAAGACCATAGGCCGGAGGGCAATTCGTCGACCCAGGAGCCCTCTGCGTCCTCCAACTTGGTCTTCAAACCGTGGAGTAGCGTGCAATTTGTGACTTCTACCTATCCATTGGCTTGCGGGTATGCTACCAAAGTGTGACCAATCTGATACCTAAATTGATGCAATACTTGGTGAAGTATTTTTCAGAGAATATGGTTCTGTTATCAGTCATTATGATCTTGGGAATGCCAAATCTGCATACTATGCTCTGGCGGATGAATTCTAAAGCGTTGTACTCGGTGATCTTGGCTAGCGGTACAGCCTCCATCGATTTGGTGAAGTAATTGATACCCACAATGATGAATTTTCTTTGGCCAATAGTAATGGAAAATGGGTCGAGAATATCGAGCCCCTATTTCGTGAAAGCTCAAGAAGCCTGAAGAGTCCTCAACTCAGCGGGCGGCTGATAATGAAGATTACCGTAGAGTCGGAAATTTTCACACTTTTTCACGAAGTTGATGGCGTCTTTCTTCATCGTTGGCTAGTAGTATCCCTGACGCATGATTTTGAATGCTAGGTTTTTACCGTTGATATGCGATCTACAGATCCCAAGGTGGATTTTGCTCAAGGCATAGTCTGCCTCTTTAGGAGTTAAGCACCAAAGGTACATAATCGAATAACCACGGCAATATAACCGTCCATCGACTATGATGTACCAACCGACCATCTTCTTGATTCCCCTGGCTTCGTCCGTGTTGTCTGGCAGTACTCCATCCACTAGGTATCTCTGGTAAAGTGTCATCCAGCTCTGCACGTTGGAGACCTACATGGCTTCCAGTTCCTTAGTGCTGGAAGTGCTCAGGACTTTCCGCATGTCCCTTGAGTACTGTTGTGGATTTTCTGCCGCTGCAATCGTGGCAAATTGGTCGGCCTTCTAGTTCTCAATTTGAGGTACGTGGAGCAGGGACACCTTGTCAAACCTCCGACTAGCTTCTTTCACCTTGGCCAAGTGAGAGTTGCATGCCTCGGAGCTTCCGCTAACTAGTTGATGATCAGATCAAAGTCGTTGTAGACGGTCAGTTGTCTAGCTTAACACTCTTTAGCTAATCTTAATCCAACCAACAATGCTTCGTATTTGGCAACGTTGTCGGTGGCCAAAAAGTCCAGTCTAAGAGAGTATTTCACATCAAACCCATCAGGGGTCCTTAGGACCACTCTGACTCCGCTACCTGAATTCGTAGACGATTCGTCTATGTTGAGGACCCACTCCAACTCTTCCCAGTTCCATTTTGCACCCTTAATAGGCTGTTCATCTGTAATTGGTGTCGTGGTCTCAACAATGAAGTCAGCTAAAGCCTGCCCTTTTATGGCCAGTTTGGGCCAAATTTAATGTTAAATTCTCCCAATTCGATAGCCCATTTCACCAGCTGTCCAGAAATATCGGGTTTTTAGAGTATGCTCTTAGTGGCTGGTCAATCAAAACTACTATGCGATAAACTTGGAAGTAAGGACTCAGTTTTTGGGCGGAGAAGACAAGTGCCAAGGCTAGCTTCTCTACGTGTGGGTAGCGCGTCTCTGCGCCGGTCAACGTCTTACTCATAAGTAGACCGGCCTTTGAGAGTCAGAATCTTGGTGTATGAGGACAGAGTTAAGAGCCACCTCCGACACTGCCACGTAGAGGTATAACTCCTCTCCGTCTTTGGGTGACGTTAACAATGGCGGATTGGCCAGGTACTGCTTCAATTCGTCAAAGGTTGCTTGACATTTTGCTATCCACTGGAATCTGTTTGCTTTTGTCCCCCTTAGAGCCTTGAAGAAAGGCTGGTAATTGTCCCCTGACTTGGCCAAGAAATGGGACAAGGCTGCCAATTATCCGGTTAGCCTTTGGACATCTTTGACACTCCATGGCGGAATCATGTTCGTGAGGGCCATGATCTTCTTCGGGTTTGCATCGATCCCTCGTTGAGAGACGATGAAATCAAAGAACTTCCCTAAGGATACTCCGAAGACGCACTTAGAAGGATTCAGCTTCATTTGATGCACGCGGAGCATCTCGAAAGACTTAGTCGAATCACCAATATGGTTATTGGTGGTCTTACTCTTGACGAGCATGTCCTCGATGTACACCTCCATATTATGGCCAATCTAGTTTTTGAATATTTTGTTCACGAGCCGCTGGTAAGTGGCACCCGCGTTCTTCAAACCAAAGGGTATCACCTTATAACAGTACCTGCATTGGTCCGTCATGAATGAGGTGTGCTCCTCGTCTTCTGGGCGCATCTAGATCTGGTTGTAGCCTGAGTACATATCTATAAAACTCAGTAGCTCATGCACAAAGGTCGAGTTAACCAACAAGTCGATCCTAGGTAAAGGAAAGCTGTCTTTTGGGCAGGCTTTGTTAACGTCAGTAAAGTTGACGCACATTTACCATTTCTATTGCTTTTCTTTACTAGAATGATGTTGGAGAGCTAGTCGGGGTACTTGACTTCTCTAATGAAGCTAGCGTCCAACAGCTTCTTTACCTCCTCCCGGATGGCGATTAATTTCTTCACGGAGTGGTTCCTCTGCTTCTTCCTGATGGGCTTGTGGTCGGTATTAAGACCTAACTTGTGGACCATTACTCTGGTCGGAATCCCAGGCATGCTAGCTGGAGTCCACGCGAAAATATCAGTGTTCTGCTGCAAGAACGTGATCAGCTCGTCGCGTAGTGTCCCAATGAGTGAGTTTCTGATCTGTATGCACCTCTCCGGGTCCCTCGGACTTAGTGGGATTAGATCAGTTGCCTCACCCGACTGCATCTGCTGAAGAGTTACTTCGTCTAGATAGTCAAATTCTCCTACCATCTTGGTGCTGCCACTCGGTGCGATTTGAGACATGAAACATATCCGTCTAGTGATTTGGGCACCCAACATTTCGCCTATATCACAGGTTGTTAGGAACTTCATTTTAAGGTGCAGTATTGAAGTGATGGCTCCGGACGTTGTTAGGCACGGGCGGCCTAATATTGTGTTGTATATGAAAGGTAGGTCGACGATTAAGATGGTGAATGTACGACTCGTCGTTCTTGGGTACGTGCCTAGAGTAACCTCCAACTGGATCATTCCTTGGACGGCCACTGGTTCATTATCAAGGCTATAAAGTGAGCATTCAGCGAGTTTCATCTGACTCTTTTTTAGACCAAATTTAAAAAAATGAATCGAGGTAAAGCAAATCATGGGAACTTCTATTATCAATAAAAATTTATTTCAGTTGGTAGTCGACGCTATCATCGTCTAAATGCAAGTAAAACACAGTTGCATGGTCCCACAATTACATGTAAGCCAAAGCCTGATCAATCGTCTAAATGTAAAAAATCGATTGCAAAATTGATATCAATAAAATATTTTCAAATGTCCATAATTCTACAAGAGATTTAAGCCTATTAAATTGAAAAATTTTAGAAAATATGATCAAAGTGAGTTTAATATTTAATAAAATATTTATGATTTATATATATATATAATGATAAACAAGTAAAATTATGCTAAAAATGATAACTTATTAATAAAAATATACGAGAAATATAAAAACTAATAATTCATGATAACTTCACCTCTAATAGTCAAATATCAAAGATCAAGTTACGAATGTTTCTATATAGCCTGGGCCATAGGTCATTATTTAAAATTTATTAGTGGACCGATTATACATTTTTTTTATATACGAAGTCAAGCTACTTTTTAAGCTGTGGATATTAGATATGACATTCGATTGCAATCTAATATATTTAGACATGTGAAAATATATTTTATCAATTTTTTATAGTGATTTTTATTTAGTCAAAATAAAAATTCTAAAATAAATAATAAATATATAATTTTTTTTAACTTTAAAAAATAAATAATCTTTATAAATTTAAAATAGAATATTTCGTCAAATACTTAAATAAAATGACATGCAAGAATAAATTTTGAATAATTTTAAGAATTTTTGATAAATTTTATAAATATAGACACAAACTTTGAATCTCATTAATAAAAATAAAATTAACATGCATATTTAAAACAAATAGAAATAAATGTCACGGATTACATGATCAAAAATGTGCAAGAAATAATCAAAAATATTGAATAACAAATAAAACAATGAGTTTAGATATGCTTACATTAACTTAAGTATTATCAAGATCTTACACCAATTCTATGGGTCTCGTATGAGCGTGTAGCTCTCTACCAATACTACTAGCCATGCTTGAGTGTTGCATCTTAACTATTTTTTTAAAATATATAATTATTCTTAATAATTTATATAATTTATTTAATTATTGATGCTATAAAATATAAATTAGAGGTTTGGTATTATAGACAGTCATATCACAAGGACAGAAGGCGAGCTATGACACCGTATTACATATGATATGCATACAATGCCGCACAATGTCTGTTAAATTTGAATCCAACGCCTATCGTTAATCCTAAGTGATCTCCTGCTGCAATGTCATTTACAAAGTGATCTCTAAAATTCTTGCAAACAGAATCAAAGGGACACTTCTTTTCCTGGTGGACAAATGCCAGACAGCCTTTGTGGCGGGGCGCCAGATTAGTGATAATATCCTCTTAGCTCTGGAGCTCCTTCACAAGTATCATCTTGGGCATGGCCCACCTAGATGTACCTTGAAAGTTGATCTGATGAAAGCTTATGACTCTGTCCACTGGGACTTTATCATCAATGTGCTGACTCTCATGAAATTTTCGGTGCAACTGGTTAATTGGGTTAGCCAGTGCATTACTACTCCAACATTTTTTTTGATAAGTAATTAATTGTATTAAAATAAAAGATATTTACAAAACTTTGAACTAACTCCAAGTGTTTTCCAACTTGAAATTAGAGCAAAGATAAATGGGGATACCCCAAACACAATGAAACGGTCATATCCAAAACCACGATTCATGACATGACAAATTAGTAAAAGACATAATATCAACACAGCCGAAAAAAACTTCAATGCAGCATCATCATAGCCCTGCCACATCTGCATTAGCAAGGAGCCATCTACAATCTGGGACTCCAATCACAGGCAGCACCATCAGCTTCAACCGACTTATGAGAAAGGCTTCTGACAGCCAGCAATGTAAGATGCAGCTTCCAGATCCGAAAAAAAGGAACACGCCACACCGTCCATAAAAATGGGCATCGGAATTTATCAATCGCATGGCCACTCTAGTCTTTAGCGAGCATAAATCCCTCCGACAATGGAGACGTCATCCGTTTTTTTTTTTGGTAGGTAAGTATTTTGGATTATAGGGAGAAAAATGTTACAAAATCTATGTTTTTACTCCAAGTATTTTGACTTGGAGTAAAAATATAAACTGCTAGGGCATTCCCCGAGCATCTAATACCTCAGAAAAAAATAAAAAAACTCCTCTAGGAGGACATACGACCAACATAATCAACAAAATATGGGTCCCGTCTAATAAATCCGCACCTTTCAGCAGCAACATGCACGAAGACCACTCCGGCCCTTACAGGCTAACTCACTCCGGGATCCGGAGTCCTAGTCACTCCGGGATCCGGAGTCCTAGTCACTCCGGATTCAGGAGTCCTCAAGAGCTCCGTCTAGAAGTATTGACAGTTTTATATGCGTTCTACGCAAACTGCCAGCAAGAAGGCTTCTCCGACTAAATAGCAAAACCAAGGACATAGATTTTTTTTTCCTCCGTCGATGAAGATAATCCAGAACCGGATTCAAACTACGCCAACTACATGCCTTAAGACTACACCTGCAGAAAAACGACACAAAATAACACTCCGGAATCCGGAGTCATTAATGTTTTTTTTTACATCCGTCCAAGAAGTGAGAAACACTCCGGAAACGGAATCTCCAAAGTCCTTTTTTCACTCCGTCCAAGAAATGAGAAACACTCTGGAAACAGAATCTCCAAAAGCTCACTCTGTCCAAGAAGTGAGAAACACTCCGAAAACGGACCAAAACCCTTTTTTTTTTCAAGAAAGCCACTCCGACTTAAGCAAGCAAGAAGAACTCCGGCCTAAAGCCAACAAAGGAACTCCGTCCTCATCGAAACCATCCCGACTTCAGTCTAGCAACTTTGGCCAAATAGCGCACAAAAAGACACACCTGATTCAGGATCCCCAATAGCACCCTTTTTCCAAGGAGAAATCCACTCCGGCTTAAAGCAAGCAAAAAGACGTCCGGCCTGCTGCAAGCAAAAGAATTCCATCCTCAACGAAACCAGCCCGTCTACAGTTTTTTTTTTTGGTAAGCAAGTATTTTGGATTAATGGGAGAAAAAAATTATAAAATCTATGTTTTATCTCCAAGTATTATGACTTGGCGATAAAACATAAACCGCTGGGGCATACCGCGAGCAACTAGTACATCCGAAGGTACAAAAAAACCTCTAGGAGGCCAACGTACTACAGAACCAAGAAAATGAAAGGTATAACATCATAAAATCCACGAGCAAAACCAAAAGCTTGCACCAGGATATCTATTCACCAACGCTGTAGCAACAACGCCAATCCAGCAATTCCGGGTCACAGCAGCAAGGAAATTGCCAAGTGACGAAACCGCATAACAGCAACTGCCGGTTCAGCTGCTACTCAGTTTGGCAGCCATCAACAGCACCATAACTCACTCACAATGGGAGAGACATGGAGCATTCAGAGTACATCCCAAACAGCCATCACTTGCATCAGCAAATAAGCATCAGCAAACTGAAATGTTCGTCAGGAACAGCACCCGAACACAGCAACTATCAGCAAACCAATCTGCAACAGCTGGTCAAATGCCACACAGCAGCAGCGCCAGAGCACTACCAGGAACTGCTGCTCATCCACAGAGCATTGCCACTCAAAGGCCGGAGTGCATATTGCCTGTTGCTTTCCTGTGCCGGAGTGGTATCCCTCATTGGCCGGAGTGGATAAGAGGCTGGAGCTCTACATCCGAAGTGCCATTTCCGGAGTACATTTTGCCGGAGTGCATTTGCGGATAGCATTTTTCCAGAGTGCTTTTTTCGGAGTGCAGTTTGCCGAAGTGCATTTGGCCGGAGTGCATTTTTGTCGGAATGCTTTTTGCCTGTCCTTTGCTGGAGTGGTAACTGCTGCTGGTGTTATAGCAGACTTGGAGTTTGGAGAAGCGGTCTTACATAAAAATGGGTACATGCCTGTTTTTTGTTATTTGGTCTAGCTGGATCGGGATCTAACTGGCTGTTTTAGATGTTGTACATCTAATTATTGTCTTTTTCGCTTGGTTTATGATTCTGTTCATAGTGATGCTCGGGGTATGACCTAGCTCTTTGCTCTAATTCTAAGTTGGCAAAACACTTGGAGTTAGAATATCGTTTTGTAAATTTTCATTTATTTTAATGCATTAATTACTTACCAAAAAAAATATTACACAGATGGAATCAGCCACTGTGACTCAAAACCACAAACTGAAATGGAGGATGCTACTTTAGCAGTAGGCGAAGCATGCCACATCAGCAAGGGCAAAGGAGCACAAGAGCATAGGCCATTCCATCCACCTTTTTATGAAGCACTTGTCCATCAGCAAAGATCGCAAAGAAGTCACTCCGGCCAAGAAGATCCACTCCGTCAACATCAAGCACTTCGGCCAGCAAGGTGCACAAACCACTCCTCCGATCCTATTAGAGAAGTAAAGGGAGTCCGGAAAGTTTGCAATTTGGACACTCCGGATTTTTGAATACCCGATAAGGCTGATCCGGATTAGGAGCTCCAGATAAAGGAAATACTCCAGCCAAGCTCGAATAAAAGCACGCTCCGAATTCCGGAGTCCAGGAGAGCGCCAGACAAAACAGCAAACAAGAAGACATTCCGAAAACCGGAATACTCAGAACAGCGACTGGCACCGCCAACATTCTTTTTTTAAGAAGTACAGAAAAAAGGAAGGAAAAACTCTGGAGCAGGAGTTCTCAGAAGTGAAATAACTCCGAAAATTGGAATTCCCAAAGCCAGGACAAAACACTCCGAAAAACGGAGTTCTCAAAAGTAAAAGCACTCCGGAACCCGGACGCCTCAAAATCCAGGCCAAACCCCCCCTTTTTTTTTTGCAAAGGAGCCCAATCCACTCCGTCCAACTTTTGGGGAAGCAATGGAACATCTCCGTCCAAGGGAAGCTTCAATCACTCCGGCCAGCAAGGCACACAGACCACTCCGTCCATCCTATTAGAGAAGCAAAAGGACTCCGGAATGTTCGCAAGGAAAAGGAATCATTACAGCCATGCTCGAACAAAAACATACTCCGGATTCCGGAACCACGAGAGTGCCGGAAAAAAATAGCGAACCAACCGGAGACCGGAGTCCACAGAATAGCAACTGAAACCGTCATTTTTTTAATGCACGGAAAAAAAAGAAAGAAATACTCCGAAACTGGAGTTCATAGGAGCAAAAAAAAAATCTAGTACAAGAGGAACCGTTGATTCACACCACTGTTCTTCGCAATTGGTTGAAAAGAAAGTGGTGCGAAGTTGCTATGCGTTGGATTATGACTGAACGTCTCTAAGTTACAATCCAGCCCAAAAGCGACACATGTGCTTGCCGCTTGTTCGCCGACTCACAGTAGGGGCCTCGCCCTTATGGACACGTGTCGTTGGCCAAGCCCCTACAGCGGATGTACAGCATGGGCCACCTAGAAGTATGATTTTCACTTAGGGGCGGGTTGAATCCATTGTAGATAACTTAAATAAGTGATGGGGTAGTGTAAGCGACAAAGTGGCCTTACTGTCGCGATCCACTAAGATTCAGCCTTACGTAGCTCTGATTTCTCCCTCCCCCCAAACCGAGCCATCATGCAAAAAAAAAAATGGAGGCTCAGGGACAGATGGCCACCATTTTTTTTGGGTAAGTAATTAATTGTATTAAATTAAATTAAAATGTACAAAGACTGTGTCTTTACCAAGTGTTAGGCCGACTTGCAAAAAGACACATAGAAATAAGAGAAACCCTAAACACATGACACAAGTCATTAAGAAAGATTACAAAAAATATATGATTACTATGAATGAAATAGCCTAAAACTCCTCCGTCACGGAGACTGCAAACCACTCCTGGAAAAGCAAGGCGATCCAGCATACTCCGACCAATTAGGCAGAGAAATCACTCCGGGGCTGCCAGTCCATTCCGTCCAAGGAGACAAGAATACACTCCGGAAAAAGACACCTGCTTCAAATATTCAACGAGAGGTCACTCCGTCCAAATCTCAGAAATTTACTCCGGCTGCGCCACTCCGTCCAAGGAGACAAAGAGCATTCCAGCTAAAGGAAACACATGCACACCGGAAGCAAACAAGATCACTCCGTCCATGATGAAAACTTCACATCATCCATGTGAGAACCCAACACTCCAACCAAGGAAGTTTAAAGAAGCACTCCGGACAAAGTTCACTCCAGAATCTTCAACAGAGACTCATCGACGAGTTTTTCCAATTCACGTGGTCATCATTCTTTCGAGTAAATCTGGGGAAGGCATTCTTCAAAGAGGCATCACTCAGCTACATAGGAAACATAAGAAACCCCTTTTTTATGGCCCATCAGGACAGGGGAGCCGTATAGGCCAACGGATGACATGGCCAACCATCAAGGGAAAGTGTCTGCTTGATAATCAGCAACAGCCGGCGCTTGGATTTGACCGCTACCATGAAAGCATTTCCTGCAAGACCAAAGAACAAAGAGATTTTTTTTTTCTTTTTTTTTTCTTTCTCCAGGCTACAAGACAAAATCAGCTAGCAATAAGCCCACAAAACAACCAACCATACATAGTGGATACGGGGACGAAAACAAAAAGCGGAGTAGACACAACCGAGGGCTATATGCCCAACCTTGAAAATGGTGAATTATCAAAAGGAGAAATAAACAATACTGGTAAGAAAAAACCAAACCCGAGTGAAAAGTTTTTTTTTTTTACGAGCAGCGAGGCAAGAGCAACCATGAGAAAGCCTAGAAAACATCAACCATATCCAAGGGATACGGGAAATAAAGCAAAAAAAAAAATAGTGTAGTCACACCGACGCCTAAAAGTCCTATCTAGAAAGCAGTGAATTAATAAATGGAGAACATACCATACTGGGACGAAAATAGCCAAATCCGAGAATTTTTTTTTTAGATATTCCACCGCCTCAGATACGCACACGGGGTGCGCTTGTCAGTTTCCAGTGTTGTCATTAGTTTATCATGAACAGCATTGATAATCATGGAAAAAAGCTGTGGAGTATGTTGAGGGGCGGATTCTTGAAAAATCCGCTTATTACGCTCCCTCCAGATGAAATAGACTATGGCAGCAAGAGTAATTCTTTTTGAATGAGCCATAAAAGTCTTTCCTTTCCATTTCTGGGCCGCCCAATCAATATTTTCTTTCCAATCATAGTATGGCCATTGAATCCCCATTTTTCGTCGAACCCTAGACTAGAGATTGGTAGAGAATGAACATGAAAAGAAGAGATGTTCGTGAGTTTCATCAACCGAGTTACAGAGGATGCATTTAGAGGAGATATTTGGAACCCCATGGATGCGATCATTGGTACTTAGCCTACCCTTAATCGCCAACCAGAGAGTGAAGGCATGAGCAGGAAT
>JAOVVI020012455.1:0-12234 GCA_028571085.2 Nepenthes alata | reverse complement strand
ATACCATTCAAATAAATTATTTTGTTTCCAATATCTATCGATTCAAATAACTTTTAATATACGATATAAATAATCGTATTTCTGATACCACTTGTTAAGACTAAACTGTTTATTTGTACGCGAGAAAATAATCATTGACGCATAATAAATAATCATAAATAATAAAGTAATACACGATTTTGCGTGAAAAATACTCTTGTGAATTAGAGAAAAAATCACAAGATGATATATAAACTATACAATTAGTTCGGTTACAAAAACTATCAAATATAAAGATACCATACATTGTCACAAATAAGTCCAAACAATAGAAAATATAGGATGAAAAAAATACGATTGGTAAAACATTCTTCTTTACTTTAATAGTAGCGTATTTAAAGTCGGTGGATATTGAAAGACGATTCAGAACTTGTTCGGACGCTTGAACCTTCCTGTTCTCTCTTTTCTCTCTCTCTCTTATTTTTCTCTCAAAGTTGGTGCTCTAAATCTCAGATTTGTATGTTGTTGCCCCAAAAATGTCAGTGCATTTTTATATTGCGAACTAGCGCTCAAGTGGTCTTTAGGTGCGAGTGCCACTGGGTTAGGTCTTCAGGTGTACCTTGAGCGCGCACCTACTTCTTTTAGCTCTTTGAGATGTTTCTTGAGCACGCCTCAGGCGCAAGACATTTTGGAAGTCTCACTCAAGCGTTCCTTTCGAGTGCGCCTCAGGCGTTGGACATTTTGGAAGTCCCGCTTGAGCATCTCTTAGGCGTACCTCAGGTGCCGTCCAATCTGTAATTGGTGCTCATGCGTACATCAGACGCCAGTCTATAATTTGTCTCATATTAATACAATACATGAGCATCATCTTCTAAGTCACCAAACGACAAGTCAAATAAATTACGAAAGTAACTCATAACCTAACACTATTTACACACTATGCTCTATTCTCATATTGTGATCTCGTAGTTTTCAAAGATGTCATCAAAGTTTCAAAATGGAATCAGGCTATGGATGATGAAATTGCTGTTAGAAATCTCTCACGTGAAAAAATTTCGATCAACTATCGGTCAACATAGTTGACCGTCTGGGCGGTCAACGGACGGTCAACGTCGGTCAACGACAGTTAATATAGTTGACCGTCTGAAGACTCAAGTTCACTTACACTGCTGAGTTAACTGCCCACTGAGGATTCTCAGACGGAGCGTAAAGACGGTTAATAAGATGTTGACCGGTTTACACAAGAAGGCGGTCAACTATGTGTTGACCATCTCTTTAATACAACTAAGTTTTTTAGCGTGTTTGAAAGGGGTAAAGGTTGATCTGCCAATTTAGGTAACTTTAGAAACCAAATGACAGCTGATCTGTCCTCTACTACTGCAGACATGCGCCGTCTACTGTTGGGTTATATATATTTTTGAAAACCGTTCACCAACCATAGAGCAGGACACGGTGGTCCTGCTGCTGTTGCTGCTGCTGAATCCTTAGTATATGTATATATATATGTAGGCTGGTTAGGTGTGGTTGTGAGCGTGATAAGAAAGTAGAGTGAAAGTGTTGTAAAAGTGTGAGAGTAGTGTGAGTAGAAAACAGAGGAGAGGAAGAAGGCTCAACAAGAGAGTGCGTGTGCATTTCTACATCATTATTTTGTAAACTCTATCTCATTCATAGTGCACTTTCTCGGACTCAACGTCCCGTAGTTTTTCCCTTGATTCATAAGGGTTTTTCACGTAAAAATTTGGTGTGTCATTGTTTGTAACTTTATTCTCTCTTTTTCTTCGATCTATTGTATTTGGAAAGTAGGCCGCCCTCTATCCGGCCGATAATTGCGGCAATTGCAAGAAACAACACGTGGGAGTTGACAGAACTCCCAAAAGGGCCAAAAGCCTGTTATGGCTGTACAAGAGAAAACTGAATGAGGACGGCCAAGTAAACAAATACAAGGACCGTCTTGTAGCTAAAGCTAGAAGCAAGAGTTCGGTGTTTAATTTTTGCTCCAGTTGCAAAGCGAGCCACAATTGGATTGGCGAGAGCACAAAATTCCAGGCCTTTTTTTCCGGTTAGATGTGAAATCAGCCTTCATATATGGGAACTTAGTGGGTCTTAATTGATCAACCTCCTGGTTATATTAAGATTGGAAGTGAGTGTAAAGTGTACAAGCTAAATAAAGCTCCTAACGTATTTAAACGGGCACTACGGGCTCGATATAAGTCATATAGAAGCTTATTTTTTGAAAGAAAGATTTCAAAATTGCCCTTATCAACACACTTTTCATACACGTTGATTGTAATAGACAAGTGTTCATAGTTTGCTTATATGTAGATGATTTGATTTACATGAGAAACAATAACGGCATGCTAGAAAATTTTAAGAACTCCATGATGGCTGAATTGATATATCACTTCCTTGGCATAGAAGTAGTTCAATGTGCTACAGGAATTTGTATTGTTCAAAATAAGTACATGCAAGAAATTTTAGATACGTTCTATAATCCTGTTAGTACACCAGTTTAAATGGGTCTAAAACCTGATAGGAATTCAAGTTAATAGCACATTAACAAGCAAATTGTAGAGAGCTTAATGTATTTGACTGCAACAAGACCTGATATAATGCATGTTGTTAGTCTCATCAGTAGGCACATGGAGTGCCCAAAAGAGATTCATCTCCCGGCTAAAAAGGAAATTTTTAGGTACTTACAAGAAACTGTGGATTGTTTTATAAGAAAGTTAAAAGGTTAAATTTGTTTGACAGCAGTTTCATGGCCATCAAGGAATGAATCAATCATAACCTTATTGACCGTATAATATGAATTTGTAGCAGTGATTGTATGTGCTTGCTAAGTAATTTGGTTACGAAGAATTCTTCTTCATTTCAAGCAAGAAAGGCCTACGCCCGTTTATTATGACAACAGTTCAGTAGTAAATCTCCCCTAAACCCTGCTCTATATATATATATATTTCAGTTTAAGGGTGGGATTGTTGAAATTATTTGCTTACTATTTTACTTACAATACCTGGTTGTCCTACTCTTCAAGTGATCCTAGTTTTCAGGAGTTAGTGGAATAGGAGTTTATGCATGCAGTTGGTGATGTTCACCAAATGTTTTGACCTAATTAATCTCTACAGACATCGATACTTTCTCAGGACTTTGTAGCTGCATGCTCCTATTTTCATGTACAGAACAATCTGGTTATTCGCTCTCATAAAAGAGTAGCTTGCTATAAGTTATGTAATTAAAAAGGAGATTAATCAAATATTTTTCTTGTTTGCTTCCGTAACAAATTGGATTTTATCCGAACGTTAAACATTTTTCTTTTTACTCTTTTCTCTCTTCTTTCTCCTCTCTCTCCCTCTCCCTCTCCCTCTCCCTCTCCCTCTCCCTCTCCCTCTCCGTACAGTATTTATTTGTGTTGAAATAATTTTTTCTTTAAAAACAAAACATGACCTTCCTATCTCTCGCGTGACCGGTTCGTAGTGTATTATCAGAAATCTTCTTAAGGTGGCGCCTAAGCGGCCATCTCGCAGCCTTTCCACATATAGCTTTTGAATATCGTTCCTAACCTAATGCCCAAATTGACAGATCGCGATTATCTCGCGAAATCTCTAGTGAGCAATATCACTCAAGCAAAACATCGTGTTAAACGGCCTCAGAAGTGAGAAACAATACTTTCAATTGGTGTGGGTTTCGCAGTAGATTGACCGAAAACATAACATTTCCTTTAATGGGAGCACAAATTAGAGTTTATGCATTTTAGTTGGTAAATTTATAATTATGAAAATGCTGGTTTTTCACACTGACTGCCTAGGATGGAGGAGGCCGATAACCGCTTTTATGTGGCCACGGTTTCGTAGCCTCCATCCACGCATGGCGCAGCTGATCCGTTTCCTGCCTGCAAATCCCCAATTTTTCACGTTTCGCTTTCCATGAACCTCATGGATGAGCTCACGTTGAGAGCAGCATTAATACGCGCACGGGAGAGGGAGGGATCCATTCTATTCTCGTGAGAAGAATGCACGTCTATCAATTCCCTTCGTAATCTCATAATCTGCAATTATTTTAGACTATAGTAGTTCAGAAACAATCAACCTTACTTTCTAAAATGCAACTCAAACCTGTATTGGAAAAGCCCGGGGCAGGGATGCAGATGAATTATATAAACTGTGTTTTTCTTTTTCTTTTCCTTTCCATTCCATTCCAGCTGGGAGACATGTGTGTGTTCCTAGGCACTAATCATCTAAATCAAAATTATACCTGGGGCATGTAGTTTGTTTGATTCTAACGTCTAATTAAGTCATAACTATAAACCCTTTTTTTTGTCTCTTCACGGATTTAATGAAAGAGATGCATGCCCAGAGAAAAACAACACAAGTCTAAACTATGTATGCCAATATCTAAGTACTAACCATACCGAGTGGACAGGGGTTCATTGAAAATCATAAATATGCCCACACTTCATGCGATAAAAAACCAGCGATTTAATAGTTTATTGGTATCTTGGTTTTCATACGCAGTACATATTAAATATTGGTGCCCGGTGCCCGGTGCCCGGTACCAGGTACCAGTAATTTTACTGGTTTAAGTCGCTGGTGCAAATACATCGACAACGGTCGTCGAGAAACAAGTGCTGCTGGCTAGCTACCAGCCATGTGGATCTAATTAAATCAAAATTAAAACCACCGGGCCCACTTCCATTTGCGTCGGATCACAATCACGGATACGCAATCGTGCCCCAAATTTCTAACCATATTGATCCCGCAATAATTAATGGGTACAGCTATACTTGATAATGACAACGTACGATCTACCATGCCCACGTAAATATATATGATTTTCCTTTTAAAAATGTGGCTGTTGTCCTCAGCCACCACCACGTAACAATATGTACTACTGTTATTACAGTATAATCTTACATGTAAGCAGGGGGGGGAAAAAGTAAAGCTGGAGATGGGCATTATATAACACACGGTGTACACTTGGATTCGGTATTAAACTCTCAGTTCACTTAGTAAACAAAAGAGAAAATGGAAATTAAAATGGGGGTGTAGGATTGGAAAGAATACAGCATTAATTTCCATAGCCACACGAGGAAATATCTTGGTACCTATACAAATAATTGACACCATGATCAAGGAGATGAAAATAGTATTTTACTAATTGTTAGTACTATACATGAAATAAGATACTACTCGTCTGCGTTGCATAATTTTGTTTTCCTTATCAAGACAAGTAGCCGACTTAAATTGACCAAATAATTAAGTATCAGAACTTGGCATAGAGCCCCTAACATGAGATATTATTTATCGTTTTTTAAAAAAAAAAATTAAAATAGCTTTTTTCTTTTTTTTTGGGGGAGGGGGGGGGGGGGGGTTTGATATAACACTTTCTCAATTAAGTTGGAGTAATCAAAACTGTTTGCTTTTAATTGCTTTGTTTCTATCACGAGGTCGATCATAGGATGTATATTGATTTTATCACTGTTCCATGTGATAATAAATGGTTAGTTTATCCACCTACAGAAAATCCTCTTTTTTTCTTCTTCTTTTTCTTCTTTCTTTTCCTATCTGACAGAAGAGCATTTATTCTCACATAGAATATGGATGAAAATGAATGCTTATCTAATCTCCATCACATATATATCCTCAGAGATATAAAAACATAGTGAAAAGAATATGCACATAGGAGGATAGTGCCTTGCGAGGTAGAATTTATGGCTTATTTCTCATGTACCATGAATAAATACTTCTAATTAATCCTGAAACATATTAAAAGATATACTTGGTATTTATTGAACCTTACGGTACCAGCTAATATATATATATATATATATATATACACACACACACAAATTCCAAAGCCATAAGATATAAGAGTATGTATATATATATATATAAAGCTCAGCGCTCAAAAACAGAATTCTTGTACCTTGTTAAGTCCCTCGAATGCTTGTAAATTGCGGTGATGATCATGAAAGCTTTCTCGAAATAAACACTCAGGGCGTACAGAAAATATAAGCAACAGCCAGTGGGTGGCTCACTTCGAGAAGCTGGAAGAATACTGCACTCATGGCTGAAGATCACGACACCGTCCCTGTCTCATACTTACTCTCCAGATTACGAACATACATAGGGGCTTAGAAGGCGGCATTTATCTGTTGGTTTTGGCATTTATCTGAAGCTTAAATTCCGAAGATGACGTCTGTTAAATAGTGCTCTCAGCAGCATAATTAGCATCTCAACTCATAAAACTAACTTATTAATTTGGCATCGCGTTCGTCAAGCACACTAGGCTCATCTTTCAGGAGAAACTATCAAAGGCACATGCAGTTCTTCCATGCTATATTTGCAGTAAACTCTTTCCTCGTCAAGGGTCATCTTGAGTGCGTACCCTCATGCTCATGCTGCTGCAACAGCAGCTGATCTGTTATTATCCTTGTACTTTTTTTTAAGTCAGCACGTGCGTGTGTTGGGTGGGTTGCATTCGCACTGTTCATGTGTTCCCATATGCAGCATTCCAAAATGATCAAAATCACGCACCATTGCCATCGCAGCAGCATGCCCCTGCATGGACTAGAGAAGAATTATCACGAAGGCAATGTGAAGCCTGACTTGGGCGGCTTCCTCGTGGAAAAGTTAAATCCCTGGTATTCAAGGTTGGCTGGTCCGATGCATGTGAGTTTTCGACAATATTGTTACTGACCATTAAGTTCTTACCCATCAGCCTGAGGACCAGGGTAGAGGCTGGAGACAGACTGTCATTGGATGCACTAGCCACAAATTCAGTAGGAGTGGCAGCTTGAGGCATTGTCGCTGCAGCAGCTGAATGCGCTAGCCTTTCAGATGCTGTCCTCGAGCATTCAGTAAGAGTAAGAGAAGACATCTCAGTTCTGGTCTTTAGGTAGTTTGGTGCAGTGCTCAATTCGGAGCAATTCTTTCCCATGGCAGGCAGAGTAAGTGAGGTAAGAGATTGTTGCTTCAGGAGCTGGGATCCTCGAAAACTCAGGCAAGTATCCCACGGGATCCCTCCCTTCCTAGAACAGCAGCACAGTTGATTATTGCTTCGTAAACTGCTGAAAGCTCCTTTATCTCGAGACACCACGCCTCCTTGCAAACCAGCCGCATTTGAGACCACTCTTTCGTGGCCTGTACTAGCAACTTGCTGAAACATCAAGGCGTTCTCCACTGCATCTCTGGCGCTCAGACTTGAAAACCCAGAGCAGGCCTTCCCTTGAACAGTAGAAGGTTCTATGGACGATCTTGAAAAATTAGGCATGGACTTTGCTTCCATCAAGTTAAAAACAGTGGATACAGCAGAAATAGGAGAATCAGATGAGTCTTCATCAGCCACTTCCCAGGGATCATGAGCACATTGAATGCAGCTCGTGGTTAATGAAGAGTTACCTTGCATCACTTCAGACTCCATATCCCTAGGACTAGGCAAGTATGATCCTGGCGGTCCTGGAATAGGTATAGAATCAACCATAAGAAAAGAGCTTGCGTGCGCGATTGCAAGTTTTGAAATATAACCAGTATCTGTGCCCTCAGCCGGGTCTATCGTTCCAACACCAATTTCATCCACACAAAACACCCCGCACTCATTGCCTGAACTGGGCTCCATTAGAGGGATTGATGCCCCGGCCCGAAATAAACAACCTTGGTATTCTTCGTCACCTTGCCCTTGCAGTAAGTTAAACGGCGAACCAATGGCATCAGCAAGCTTGTGTGCTGAAGACCTGCCCAAATTTGATGCAAGTTTGGAGGATGGATGATCAATAGCAATAACCTCCCCATCATAAGGAACCTCCAAAACAGATTCAGTGCATGTTTGGACACTATTCACTCCATTATAAAAGCTGATGTTTTCAACTTCATCTTGGCCTTGACATCGGAGATCTGAGCGTGGAACAACTGAAGTCGTGGCATGACTACTGCTACCAAGGTAGACACTTGCTAACCCTTGTTCAGGTTGCTTGGAAATTTCACCGGTTTTTGGTCGGTCATCTTCTTCTTGATAGTATTGCCTTGAGTCAGATCTTTGTAAAACTCCAGCAGGCCTTGCCCCTAAATCCTTCCCTATTCCAATCATGCGACGCTCCTTAAGGGCCAGCAAACCCTTTTGCTTGGTGTTGAACTGACATGCAGCAGGAGACACTTGGCTGGGTAAGCATAGTTTCCCCTTCAAGTTGGGAATAAGTCTCGTTCCCTTGGAAGAGAATGCATGAAAATTTCGAGACAATGGTCTACTACTGTTGGGAAACCTGTTCATAGTTTCCATGGCACGCTCATTAACATTGACTGCTTCTAATTCGGTCATAGAAGCATGGTCTCCATTCAAATGACCGGTATCCCGTGCTGATGGTTGCATCTCCGCATTGTTGTGGATTGGATCTCTAACCAAGGGACCACCTAGCCTCTTTCTACTCAAAGAACAGTCCTTATGAACGAACCCAGCTCTATGAGATGAACCGCTGATCCTGCTTCCAATTTTTGCCCAAGACATGCACTTCTCTGGTAGACTTGAATGCCTGATGGCGTGACTTCCCCCAGCTCGATCACTTTCAGCCAGCAAGTCCTTTTCTGCTTGCATTTTATGTTTGGAATAGCGATGACTACTTTTGCCCTTGCTACCCTTCAATAAAACACTGGTACTGGTTTTGGAGAAATCCAGTTTCCGCGGAATTCCTGAATCACTGGGTTTCTTCTGCTCCCGAGCTTTAAAGAGTGGAGCAAGTTGTCCCCCTTCTTTATGACTGGCGAGTGCCCCAGTATCCTGTACAACAAGCCGTAATAAAACCAGTTCCCTAAATGCTTTATCATATCGCTACTCGCCATTTAGGCCGAACGAGCAACGTAGAAAGGGAATATACACGAACACACGTATGTATGTATGCATGCATGCATATATTACAAAAACAGAAAACGCTAACGAGATATAATAGAAACACAAATAACATGGGGCCTATCAAGTAATGGTGCGAGACCGATGGCTAAAAAGAAAATCACCACGTATCTGGGTAAATAATAATAATAATAATAATAATAATAATAATGATAATAACTTGAAGAATTTTTTTCGACAGATTCCAAAAGCAGCAATCTTAGCACAATTGAAATATAATTAAATCGGTCAACCTTACAAACCAATGTCATATAAAATCCTTCTCAACAGGTCAAACAATCAAATATATTTCAAGACATGCAGACCGGCGATGGATTTTTATTTTTTAAAAAGACATATTTTTTTCTGGGGGAAATAATAATAATAATAAAGAAGCATAATCATTTTCCACCAAGAGCAAAAGCAAGCATGCAACGTTGGAGCACGACATACCTGAGGAGGAGGAGCCTTGAGAGGAGATATGTGAGGGGTGAGTTTCAGATACTTATGTTTTGCAAGACGCTTTTTCTTGATGGACGAAAAGAGTCTGGCTTCCTTACATTTCTTCGGGTGGTTCTTCGGTTGCTTCGGATGATCATCCCCAGCTGTTAAGACCGATGATACATCAATCGACCTAGACAAGATCCGCATCTTCGTTCCATTAGCATCAACATAAACTGCACCGTCGTCATTCCCGACGTCCTGAATACTTGTTGAGGAAGCCATTTGATTTTTGCCTTGAGAAGCTGCGCTGGTAACTTGAACACCCAGGTTCATCTCCACAGCCCACTTCGTACCGTTTCTTCTCTGAAGGTCTTGGAGCGTGCAGCGTGGCGCTGTAGCATAGATATCAGACATCAGTTTCATTTTTCTCGGCTTTATTCTCGGCTTGGCTAGTTTACAGCTCTCCGGCCACTCCGAAGGAGACTTGATGGAAAGGCACTGATCAATGTGTGCGTTCAAAGTGGTATTGGATGGAGACGAGAACGTTTGGCAAACAGGGCAAACTTTTGAAGCCATCAATGCTTCGGAAGCGGTTGCAATAATTTCCCCAGTAGTTGATGATTTATGAGCAGCGTTCGTTCCAGATTTTACCACCAGTTTGCACTTCTTACTAACGGAGCTGGAGGCCTGTATGGTTCCAGCAGCTGGAGCAGCGACTTCTACTCCATCTGAGGCTTCCGACAAATTAGGGAGCTGCTTGCTGTTGGAAGCCTGTTCTACCTCAGACTCCTGTTCTTTTCCTCCTCCACCCGAAGATGGATTCAAATCTGCGTGGCCAGCTTCGGGTAGCTTGTGATTGCATCCAGAGTTCATGGAAGAGTCTGATGATACAAATCCATTGCTCAGCGCGGAAGGCTTTTCTTCCAAATTGCTAACATTTTTCACAGCCCGCTCAACCAAGAATCTTCTACAAGCAGACCTATTTCTCAAATAATCAACACACTGAAAGGGGGGCAACAGATCTTTTACTCCATTCTTCAGACAAAGTTGCAGATGTTTCCGAGAAAATGGCCAAGATGTCGTGATATCCTTGCTCCGAGCCGCAAAAACATAACCTCTGCAGCCACAAAATTAAAATAAACACGAAAAATTAGCGCTGCGAAAATTTTAGCGACTTCTATATCCCATGTAAGCAAGCTTATATCCGGTGATCAAGAAGAACAAAACAGAATTGGCCTGTGAATCATGGCAAAGGGGCATAAAAGGCTGCAGATCTAGAATTCAACAAAAAAAAAACGTCAAAATATAATTGGCATAGAACTTTGTGACGGAATAATCTGAAACAAAAATGAAAGATGTAGAGAGCCATGAGGCATGTTATCATGAAATGCAGAAATACGAAGGGTGATTGGAAAGTCAATAAGTTGAAAATGGCATGAAATGACCCAAAAGAGGGATCTAGACTAGAAGCTTAATAGGATCGCTGATCACTTGAATTAGATATGGAGATGACAAGACGTATGGGGAGAAAAGGGAAAATTAAAGCGAAATTATGAAGAAAAGGAAATAGCAGCTACCTAATGGAAAAATGAGTGCTGCTGTGCTGATCTATCTCCGCCGGCGAGACAATTTGCTTCCCAAGAGAAGCTACTCTCTCATGACTATCATCAATATCAACAGTAGGAGTGGTAATAGTACTTGTCAAAGAGGAGAGATCTGGTGGTGGGCTCTCAAGGGATAACATCTGCTGAAAAGCTTCTCCCCTTGTTTGTGTTGACAACTCCCAACACTAACAAGAAGGCTACTCTCACTCTCCCACTCTCTCCACTTGGCTTCACCACCATGCATAAGGATCCACAAAAAATAACAACTGTTATGCCTCTACCCAGGAAGACCAACGAAGAAGAAGAAGCTCGCTAGGCCGCTAATTTTACTCCCAAATAGACAACCGACACTCCTTGCTTTACTTGGTCGATATGTCTAGACATTAACCTGCAAACAAAAGAATCATTCAATGAAGTGAAAACCAGCGGATCACCAATTCCATCGACAGTTAATTTCTAGATCCCTCAGGAATGTTATTTTATGTGGGTTTATTGAACAACGACCTCAGGTTGCCAATCTTCCGAGAAATAAAGGACTAATTAACCTTCGAAGAAAGAGGATAGCAGAAATCTCCCAGTAATTGTAGAAGTAAATCATTTTGTTTGAATGAGGATGAATTTTGAAAGATCGAAGCCCATGGTGAAGTCTTGTCAAATCATGTAGGAGCGTTATTTTATGTGAGCATAAAATACCCACCAAAAACAAACGCGCACACACAAAAACAAAAAAAATAAATAAAAAAAAAAAAGATGCTTTACTATCGTATCGCGTTGAAAATTAGAGTTCGTTTACAATCGATTTAAGTAAAACCCCTCCACTTTGTAAACGAACTCTAATTAACGGTAGGAAATTCAGACTCATATGGATCTAGCCACGAAAGTAAAACAGTAAACATCGTAAATCAGAAATGGTGAGCAAGAGGATTTGGAGCAAACGAGATCCGAAGACTGCTGATCTCATGAACCTGATAGCAGCTAGCAAAAAGAAAACAGATCCTCCCAAGTAAACAGTAACAGAAATCGCGAGCTGGAAATTCATACCAGATCCATTATTTTCCATCAATTAGAAGCTAAAATAGACAAGCGATAGAAGTTTGACCCCAGAAAACAAATCACCAGAAGAAAAAGCTTCGAAACTCAAACCCAACCAGCAATAACAGCAGAAAAATAAAGATATAATCACAAAAAGTAACTGGGGAAACAACTCACAGAAGAGGGAGGAGGAGAGAAATTAAACCGGGGAGCCGATCCAGAAATATAAAACTCCTCAGAAAGAAAGGAAAGGAGACCAACGGATACCCGATGCCAAAAAAAAAAGAGAAAAAAAAAGAAA
>JAOVVI020012454.1:0-12235 GCA_028571085.2 Nepenthes alata | reverse complement strand
AAAATAATTAAATTATAATTATCTATTTAAATATTTAAAAAATAAAAGACTTTATCTCTTGTAGAGATGAAAGTTACGGACAATATAATGTAGTAAAATAAAAATCATTGCAATAAAATCTGTTTATTGCAAAATGATTTCTCCATAAATATATATACGGAGCCTCCTGCATCTTCATGCAAGATCAAAAGGGAGAGGCAGCGAAATTAAACATCGTAATTCCTGGACGTGGAGGAGACGGGCACCCAAAACAGCCCCTCCTTCTTCTTCAGCAGCTCTGCACAGCTATCAATCTTCTTCCCAGTGATATCCATTTCGTGTTCTGTCTTCTTAGCTTCCGCCTCATAATCACAGCCACCTCCTTTCCTCTGAAATTTCATAGATCCAATAAACTACTGTTCTTATTAAGGAGTAATATAGAGCGGATTAATTATCCCGCAGAAAAATCAATTGCATTATCAGATTTCACCTCGAGCTACATAATTTGATCCCTAAATTTTCAGGATGACATAACTATAGGTGGAGTCCGGGGAAGGATTTGATCAACCTGAGTCTATTACAACGGTTTTATTTTATATTAGGGAAGAATTTATTCTTATAATTTGAACCCATAATAACTAGATTAAATGGCAATAATTCAATCATTGTGCCAAACAATCCACGTCATAAAACCAATTTCTCCAGTTCTGTCTTTTTAGAGAGATGAAATTCTAAGCTTAAGATTATGCAAAGAACTAGCCTTACTGCATTGAGATTTTCCATTGATAATCTCAGTATAAATTCTAACGGTTAAAAAGCAAAAACCCTTTTTTTTTTCTGCATTTATTGGCTCTTTCCCATTGAGATTTTCAAGAGCAGAGAAAAGCAACGACCTGGGGGGGGGGGGGTTGGGATAGGAAACTCACTACATAGTTATCTGAATTCTCATCTGTCTTTCTGGAATGTGTAGGCGCCCTTCCAAAGCTCATGGCAATCTGTCATAAAACGATGGAGTAACCAGAGAAGTGAAATTTTGAAATGGGGAATTTCATGAAGCAAGAAGATAATTTCACACACAAACAGAGCGGACTCTGACCTTGGGGCTATTAACAGGAGAGCTAGCAGTGTCCTCCAAAGAGTGATCAAAAGGAATTTGTCTAGTAATTCTTTTGCTCATGAAATTCAACTTCCTTGGCATAGTAGGTAGCCCACTTACCAAACTATTTTCCACCCTGTTTTTCCACTCGGCTCCTGAACCAGCATCAGAGATTAAAGAAGCAGTAATAAAACTGGAGTGATCATTGGAAGAAGAAAATTCTTCCTCTTTTTGTCGATTGTATGAAGAGAAATCATCAAGGTATTGTGTCCAGCCACTCTCCTCAGGCAGGTTTTCTTCCCCGTCTGAATCAGTAAGACCTCTGTTTGGATATGAACAGAGAGAGTTATCCATGGAGTTCTAAGCATATACAATGAAATGCTGTTTGGCAGGCCATTTTTCAGGGCAATATATAAAAGAATTACATGATTAAAAGATTACCCAGCAGAAGATATATGTGATTAAAAATTAGTATGGAGAAAAGGGACCCCATTAATGTGGAATCTTGTTGTGGGCCATGGGAGTTGTGGAAGTCAAAATCACCAGTTGATAAAGAATTCACACAGAGAGAGAGAGAGAGAGGCGGGGGGGGCCTGCAAGAAGAGCACAATCGATAATGTGGGTGGGGTAGAAGGTTGACCTTTGCTGTTCAAATGTTGAAAATTTTTATTTAGAACAAAACTATATGCCAGCTCCACCACTACTTGGGGCAGAGAAATATAACCAAATTAGACTACACATGACTTTACAACTCAAAAAAGGTTTTTCGATTTGAGTAGGTTTATTTTGAGATATCTTTAGAACATCATCCGGTAATTTAATGTTCTATCCATCAATTTGAACAAAGATAACTGAATGGATGAATGCTATCTATTTCCAAAATATTTTTCCTTTTGTTTTCAACTCACTTCATGCATAATTATATTTAATAATGAGTTGTTTGGCATAGCTTCTAAAATAGTTTGCTTCCAAATTTATAAATTAAGCTTTCCTCAAAATATTATTTTAATCCAATCAAATCTCTTAAGTTGCCCTTGACCTTTCTAATTTTCTTTTTGTTCAATGTTTCTCATAAAAATTTAGAAGTACTTCTGAAAAAAACTATCAAACAGCTACTTCCAAAGGTACATTCTTCATGCAGGAAAATTCTCCTTGGAGTTCATCATGTTCTCCTTGGAAAATTCTCTTATTCCTCTAAGGCCCTAACTTTTCAGGGATGAGTTCCATCAACTAACAGTTCCTAAAGAAGAATATACTTCAGTAGACTCACATATGTCTGACCCAGAAACAGCAAAGCAAGAATTCCTTACCCCATTAGCATTCACAATCGCCACTGTCATTCATTCAGTTTTTGCTTATGATTCTCCTGAGCAGCAGCAAATTTCTTTCTGTTAGCTCCAAAGCTTCTTAATTTTTTGTTCTGCATAACAGTTTCAATAAGACAAACCTCTTAAGGGATCCATTCATTAACAATTGGCCGGCAAACTTATTCACCATTAACTCTTGAGCTTGATTGATCTCTTTAACAAGTTCTTTCTCGACCTTATCACAAGATATTCCTATCACAACAATTGGCCCACAAGAACCCTACAACAAGATATTCTTTCTTTCGTGTCAGTCAATTGTTTTCTACACTCTGCTGTAACCACTTTGCTTACAATCTTGCTTAGGGATTTCTTCCCCCAACGATGCAATCTCACCCATGTTAAATTGAACGAAGTAGGAATTCGATCAATGGATTCATAATCGAGGGAAATTTTCAAGTGACCACTCCGTAGCATTGATGGGTTTGGAGCTGGAAATAATAATTCCAACCTCCAAAATCTTCAGTTTGTCATCATCATCAGCGAACTTGAAGAAATTATGTCTTATGTCCTGCAGATAGAATCTAGGACATCGCATCACAAAATTCTCCACAACTTTATACGGAATTCTTCCCCAAGAACATACACAATCGAAAATTCGCCAAATCAGCATCTCATCTTCTACATCCTCCCGCTCGATCTGAATCACACCTACTCAATTTCACCAGCATCAACTGAAGACATAGATTTCCAGATACCAACTTCACACATTCCTTTTGACCCGCTTTCTGATGGGATTCTCTCTCCTCCTCCGTTCGATTCTCTGTTCGTCGATTTTTTTTTTATTTATTCTTCCACCATTTGTGCCCAATCAGACTTCGAATGGGTAGAATTCCAGCGCCGATTGTCCAGAAGTCTACCCGATTCGATCTCAGGCATGATGGCATCCAAATTAGGGTTAGCGGATTGATAGCAGAACCAACTCTTCATCTTCGAGACCTATATTTTTCCTCATTTCGCAACTCAGAAATCACTCGATCATGAAAAAATGGGCCATCACAACTAAAATCATAAAAATTTAATATTACTTATTTTCATAATTCAAGAAAATTATGTTTTTCTCAGCTAGTCCGAAATTGGCCGTCACCAAAACTGCCTGTCACATGTCGACCTGAGAGAGATGCAGATGCTTGATATTTTATTTTACTAATATATTTTTTAAATAAATAATTATAATTTTTAAAATAATCAGTTTTAATTAATTTTTAAAATTTTTAATAATTAAATATTATTTATTTATTTAACATAGACAATTAAAATATAAAAAATAAATTTTTCATACACATGGAATAGTTTTTCCAAATAATATCAAAATCTTATTTTCCAATTAAATAATTATTTTTTAAAAATATTTTAACTTAATAAAACCCAAGTGGAAGTGGGTGGGAGGGTAAGCGTAAGATATTTATAATTTTAATTATCTATTTTTAAATAAATATTAAAAAATTAATTATTTTTAAATATTTTAAAATGTCTAATTTTTGTTGATCTATAAATTTTGTAAAATTCTGATTTCTCGGCTGTTTATTTAAAATTAAATTATTGAAATTATGAAAAACCGATCGAACTTGCCCAGTAAGAAAGACAAGCTCTTTGAATGCGGTAGGGATCAGGGAGAAGTCCAAAAGATGAGGTGGCAGCTGTCAAAGTCGGGTGGGGAAGGACGGTTTTGTTATGGTATCCCAAAAGAGTAGACATATTTATTATTATAATTATTAATATTTATCTTTATAACATAGAAATTAAGATTAAATAATAAATTATTATAATCTCTTTTTATTACTTTTAAAATATTTTAAATATTATAAAAATAGAAAATATAATATTATTGAAGATCATTATTGTAAAATATAAATTATAAACTATATTTTTAATAATGCTTTAACAAGTCTCTCGATCTGAATTATCGAACGAGTTAGGAGTGCCACTTAATTTTCCCCGACAGTCAAGTTAAAATGGGTCTAATCCTCGTTATTTTGAATTTGAATCTTGTAAAATACAACTAACAAACGATAAGTAAAAAGACAATGAGATTCGCTCCCTGATATATCCTCGTTATTTGAGGGATTGAGTATACTCAAAAGATTAAGCTTCGACAATGCGCTCAGTTGGGGGGTGGCTTTGAGATGAATGATTGAATTCTAACGGTGTGTTCGATTGGGGAGCGTATTTGAGATGGAGGATTGAGCTCCGATGATACGCTCGATTGGATAGCTGCTTTGATACGGAGGATTGGGTTTCAATGTGTGCATTTAATTGAGGAGTGACTTTTCAGGTGCACCCAAATGGGTGGGTGGCTTAGAAGAAGGAATGCCTACTTTGGAGAGTCGCTCTGGACCGGGAGTTATATCTTGTGGTCGTTCATTACTTTTAAATTTTTTGATTTTTGAAAAAATCTCCTTCTCTTGATGAAGAATGGAGGTATTTGTAAAGTGAGTGTGCGCATGCTCACTTGCCGCTGCTAGGGAGCTACGATTGTTGCGATGACTGGCCGATAGCTTGACTCAACCGCCCTGACCTGCTAAGTATGCTTGGGTCATGGTCCCCTAACGAGCAGCATTGTACCCAACAATTAGGGGCGTGGCCACATGAGATTGCCTACAGAGTTAGGGATGCTAATGCGCGTGGCATTGAGCTGCATTCGACGGGTGACTATGAGGGCCCACATCTCGTTGAGTGGATTTGAGTTGCGCAATTTGAGCCTTGAGAAGCGATAGACTTTTCCTGGACTGTGGCTTTCTAGACGCTCCTCCTCTGCAGGCCACATTTCAGGTCAGCCCATGGGCTGTTAGACTTATTATCACTAGCCCCTGTATCGAGAGATTTGAAATTTCAACTTCTAGCATGTTTTTGATAGAACGTCACCTATAGGTTTGCACGCTTTCTTTTTCCAGGTGATTCTGTTGATTTTTGCCCTACGTAGCAATATTTGATACTGATTTGGTTCTTTGTCGCTAGTGATCCCCTACCAATGGCGATCTTCTAGCATTAGCGCAATCTATCGGATTAATGTTGAATGATCTCCTCCTACAGCTATAAGTAGAGGGACTCCCAACACCTTGCATTATGAATTGTCTCCACCAACTAAGTAGTATAAGAGTTCGGAGTGGCATAGAGCCCCTACACAATAACAAGTTGGGATCGGTGGAAATTGTTCACCTTTGTTCGAAGATGGAGTTGAGGATGCAGTTAGAAGTCTGCTTTGGTTTCCCTCTTTTGGGTTCAGCTCGAACTAGTTTCGTATTGCATTGAACGAGGTCTGGGCTTTGCCAGCCGGTTGTTACTCTTCTCAGACGGATCTAAATGGTCCTCACCGAGGTAACCTTTAGGGAGTGGCCGCTTAGCCCTTCTGATGGGAGAGGGCAAACGACTTAATCCTAGGCTGCCCATAGGAGGATCAATCTCGAGACCGTTGGATGAGGAACTTCCTTGAGTCCACGTTAAACCTTACGTCGTCATTGCCATGTTGGGTCTGGCATTAGGCACAAAGACTCACAGACTGCATAACTATGGCCAGTTTCGGTAGACAATTCTTGGCGGTTGGCTCTTCGGTTGTGAAATGGTGCTTTATGCCTTGTGGCCTCTACAGGAGGAGGACTGATTGCCCTGCATAGAGGGCTTATGCCCGTGGCCTCTACACTCTGAAGGATTGGGTCCATCACGCTGAACCGGTTGCCTAAGTTTGGACGCTGGACTTTCATTGTTGATACGAGACCTGTAGGTACCGAGGAAGGAACCTCACTCAAGGCGTAGGCAGCGTCTTCTGGCATGAAACGTCACATGTAAATGGCTGAGTACTCTGTCAACCCCAAGGGCGTTCTAGCCTGCTATTTATACCGCGCTAGGAACTCACGAGGCCCTGGAAACCTAGCAAAGCACAAAAGTGATCCAGGTAAAGCATCTGATTGAAACTTTGATTGCGAGGCTCCAGGTTTGGTTTCCCAATCCTGGGAGGAGATGATGATGATCGGACCTCCCTTATTAACGATGACCATGCTGGGTCAGCAATGCGCCTGCTGGTACTACATGAAACTTCTTCCAGGGCAGGGTGCCTCTTATCATCACATGAGTGGTGTGGATCACGCCTCTTCGAGCTTTCCATCCTATCTCTCGTGACTCAATCGGCCCTCCAACTGTGAATAGGCCTTGTCACTCGTGGCCTCCTTAGCGCCAAGGTCATCAGGTCGCTCGATTTTTGGAGGAGGCTATCCTTTTCTTCGGTCTCTCCTTCAGAATGCCGAGGCTTGGGAGTTTGAGGGTAAAGCCCCTGACGTTTCACCTTCAGGCGGGTACTAATAGTCTAGGGCCATTAAAGACACGACCTATCTTTGGGCAACGAATGCCTGCACCTCAGGGGCCAAGTGTTCATCCTTGTGACTACCTGCAAATGGGTCGTAGCCACGAGAGTTGGTGTCTATGGCGAATGTGTTAGCTCGTGCCTTGGCATTGGCTATATCTATTCTTATTGGAGTGGTTAGACTTTTCAGTCGCTTCCCACAAATAGAACCAATGATGCATCCCTAGATCCAGATTACCAAACGAGTTAATGTATCATTTGATATTCCATTGGTGTTGAGTTAAGTGGGTTCGGTCCTCGTTACTTTGAATCTAGATACTGCGTAATACAACTGACAAACGAGAGGTTAAAGGACGACGAGACTCATTTTCTGATATATCTTTCAATACTCAAGTTGAAAAATTTTTCTCAAATGAATAAAAAGATAGGCGAATGTGTAAAAAATGATGCATAGATGCATATATTTGGAGGATTGAGTGTACGCGAAAGACTGAGCTCTGGTGGTGCGCTCGGTTGGAGAGAAACTTTGAGATGATGGATTGAGTTTCGTTGGTGCATTCGATTAGGGAGTGGTTTTGATATAGAGAACTAAGCTTTGACGATGTGACGGTTGAGGAGTAACTTTAAGATGGAGGGTTAGGCCCCGAAAGGTGTACTTAGCCAGGAAGTGATTTTTTAGGTGCATCCAAACAGGAGGGTGGCTTAGAGAATGAAATGTCTACTTCAGAGAGTGACTTTAGACCGGTAGTTGTATCCTATGTCATTCATTCCTTTCGACTTTTTTAATTTCTGAAAAAGCCCCCTTCTCTTGAGGAGGAATGGAGGTATTTGTAGAGTTACTATACGCATGCTCGTTCGCTGCTACTAGGGTGCTACGGTTGTTGCGGTAAGTGGCTGGCAGCTCAACTCTGCCTCCCTGGCCTACTGAGTGTGCCTAGGTCATGGTCCCCTAACAGGCTGCACTGTGCCGGACAATTAGAGGCTTGGTCAGATGGGATTGCCTACTCAAATGGGGTTGTTGAGGCACCTGCCTGTAAGTTACGTTCGATGGGCGACTCTAATAACCCACATGTCGTTGTGTGGATCGTGGTCGCCTAGGTTGAGCCTTGGGCTGCAAGGAACTTCTCTTGAACTGTAGCTTTCTGGGCGCTTCTCCTCTGCAGACCTCATTCTGGGTCGGCTCATAGGCTACTAGACCAATCATAATTAAATTAACAAAAATATCAAGATCAATTAAGATTTCTAATTAAATTAATTTTTTAATTAAAATAAATTAGATTAAGAAATACCTAATGCACGCATATGCATATATGAATAAGAGACGCACGTGCGTGTTTGGAATAAAATGTGGGTACATGATACGACCTAATGGAGAATTGTGTGCCATACGGTTTATATTTTGGTATTTAATATTCGTTTGATAGGTGCACATTTATATAAGTCTCTTTTGCTGATTTTTAATTATTTTTGCATGATTTTAAGAAGAAGAAAGAAAGATATAGAATGCTATATAAGAAAAAATTTAGAAAAATTTAAGGAATATATGTTAATTTGAAGTATAATGTAAGTACATTTAAACTTTTTTTTTTTTATTATTTTTTTTAAATATTTATTATTTTAAATACTCATATATATATTTTTTTATGTACAAAGTATTTATATTTTACATGAATATATTTTTATTTTTATTTCATATAATTTTATAAAATAATATTTTAAAATCCGTATTCATTGTGTTAAGTGCAAACAGTATGTGATGTTACCTTTTCATGTTTCCAAATACTGAGTACAAGTTTCTACATGTTCATAATTTTTAACATATATGATCCTATATGATTTCTAATTGTAAAAAAGTGTTAAAAACATGTGTAGACCGTGCTAAAATTTTGAATTCTTATAATTTTAGTAATGAATATTTTCTGCATATTTATAAATCATGTGATGCTATTCTTACATGTTTTAAAAATATATGTTCAAATTCATACAAAACTTATTATTTACTATATTTGAAGAAATAATGATAAAAATTCTACATAAGTTTGATAATAAGTATAATTTTTTTAATAAAAAAATCTAATAATATATTTATATTTAAATAGAATTTATAATTTTATTATATATAGAATATTATAGATAATCAACGATATATATTCGGATACATTCTAATATATCATAAGTAAATTGAAAGTCATACTTATCATTCACGGATCAAAAAATGGTATTTGGTTCATCTATAAGGTTATATGCGCACGACCCATTTATAAATATTAAATAATAACGTACGGCCTTTGATTACATAAAAATAATTATAACTTAAATTTTAATATCCGTCATTCATTGGTGAGATTATTACTAATTTTTGGTCCCTATATTTTTGCATAAATTGAGTGCATTTCAATTATACGTATATATATTAAAATGTTATTGATTTTTTGGATATTTGATCATATCATATTCCAACATATATTTAATCTGTATATATTTATGTATAAAAATTTATATACCTTATTAAATAATTAATTTATTTTTATGTTTATTTTTACTATCTTTTAAATTAGTGAGTTTGGTACTTACTTGTAGGTCATTTGTATTGAAGGAAAATTGTTTAGGATAATAATTAATATTTTAGATCAGTTTATATATTATGCTACTCATAATAGTAGTTATCTTGTTAGTTTCCATTTTATTGGAATTTGTTATATTTAGATAACAAAATTGGGTTTTATGTCGGTATAATAGATAATTAAATTTTAAATAAATAAGGATACAAATTAAATTTTAGCTAATTATGGATTAAGAATTTAATAATCAAATTTTGTAATTAGAGATATGACAATTATAAAACCCATAAAATATAGGGGTGACTGCATTGTGGGTGAAGGATTATGATATAAGGTTGTAGAGATTTCCCCCCTCAGATTTATTGTTACAACCAACGGGTGACAAGTACCTTTTTTTCTACTAATTCTATTTCAATTGAAAATTGATGAGTCGATTTGTCTATGTATTTTGTAATTGTAGAAATATGAAGAGAAAGAAGAAATATTTTCTTAATTTTCATGTGTATAAAATTGTAAAATAAGTCATCTTTTATACAAAAAAAAAAATAGCTTAAATTATAAATGTTGTAATAATAGTAGTTATATAAATAACCTAAATTTAAAAATATCAATCATTTAATTTAGAAATAATATTACATATATCCTAATATATATAAGTAATCTAAATTAGAGGATAGTGATATTCTAATTTAAGAAAAGTGTAATTTATTTAATAAGAAAGAATGTTATATTCTTAATAACCCTCAAACTCAAAATGGATTGAAAAAAAACAAATTTGAATTTGAAAATTTGACTGATGTGGTAACCAAGAGAATTAATGAGTTTGAAAATATGAAAAACAGTTATATAGTGAAAAACTATAATCACCAGTAATAATTATGTCATCAATATAAAGTAAAAAAAATAGTGATACTAACAATAATATGACTTGTAAAAATGGTGATTCATGAAGATTGGAAACAAAACCAAATTAAGAAATAGTGGAATTGAACTTAACAAACTAAGGACAAGGAACCCACTTAAGATCGTATAACACCTATTAAATATGACATACCAATTGAGGAAAATGATAATAGTTAAGAGGAGGATTCATGTAAACTTCATTTATCAAATCACCATAGAGAAATATATTTTTTATATATTTAAAATAAAAGGCACTAATATGTAGTAGCCACAATCAAGAAATATCAAACAAAAATTATGCGGGGAACAATAATGAAAGTCTCCTAATGATCAATGTCAAACTTTGATTAAAACTTTTAGCAATAAGACGAGTTTTACATCGTACTTTCAAATAATTAGAATTTATTTTCTATTTGTGTACTCATTTGTTCCATATTGTTGTCTTACTGGACGAAAGAACAATTAAACTCCAAGTGTAAGTCCCGTGAAGAGTATCAAGCTCTTCAATCACAGCTTTGTGCCATAAAGAATCAGAATATGTTTCGCAATAACCGCATAAAAAATAATAAATGTTACAAAGATAGGGAAGAGGTACAGATACATAATTGGAGCGACAAATGAAGGACTCTGAGAGCGTGGATATAATATCAGGGGTATCAAATGATCCAAACTCGTTAAAAGCGACTGAGCTTACATGGCCAATATCAAATAAAAATTCTAAAAAGTGATCAATGGTTGGGTCAATAAAATTCTAAGAGGAAATAAAAGTATCTAAATCTAACGAAACGACATAATTTATTTGACCTTTTTTCTTGTAGTAAATTATTCATTATTTTTTTTATTAAGATTATTTATCTTATTAGGCCTTTAATTTACCATTATAAGTCACATACTTTAGATTAGTAGGCTTGGAATAATTTGGAGTAAGAGTTGAACCAATGGGTTTATCTAAAGGATTCGAGGGAAGTTTATAAATGATTATGTTATTGTGAAATTGGATGCATAAACTATGGCATATTACATTTTATATACTCATATTTTATTCCGAGTGGCCAGTGGATCGATTTCTCAACTACTAAACTTGGTAATATGTATGATTTTGTTAATTTTAACTTTATATTCTGTTCTCAAGAATTAAATTAGTATTCAAAATCAGTAATCAAATGAAAAAATTTTGACATTTAAATATATATATATATAATTGAGTTTTTAGAGTCATTAATGACTTTTATGTAATGTCATTATCGAGGTATAATTATAAATGATGAGGATTTTGATAGAAAAAAAATGCAAAGTCAATATTCGAAAATGAGTGATAATGGAAGAGCCATGCATCACGCGTTGCATGCCTTGTCTGGCTATATGAGCAGTAGGTAGGAAGCAGTCAAAGTCACAGGTGGTCAGAGGAGAGCTACTTGGGTGGCTGGCCTTGCTTGTTGCCCCACGGCCCCTTGCTCCCGTGGCCCGTGGTGTGATGGCAACGTATTCGCTGCACTCGACGCATGTTCACTGAGACTGTATGGACCGACCGACACTGTGACAATTAACTCGAATCATATAATTATATGTTAAGGCATGGGGAAAAGCTTTAAACCAATGTCTTATTACATGACGTTAATATTTAGTTAAGATTGTATCTTCTTAATAGTTTTGTACCTACGGAGGGTGGCTTTCGGTATGTTGATGTCTTTGCTTGTTTCGGTTCGTGGGAACGGTTTTTTTCTTGAATATTTGTGTTCTTCTAACTATTTTCTTTTAATCTGTTCGGTTTCTTAAAGGGTTTTGGTGGGCTGGTCGTTTCTATCTTAGATTATTTTTCTGATATTAGTTGTAAATTTAACTGCACAAATCTTATATATTTTTAATATAATATATTATTAATCCTAAAATAAAGTATAAATCAGGTCAAATTTTTTTTAATAAAAAATTATTAGATCAATATTATTTATATGTTCAATTATATATCTAATTATATCAAAATTACTATAATTTGTGTGAAAAAAGAGAGTGAAGAAAGTAAAAATTAAAATATGAT
>JAOVVI020012452.1:0-12235 GCA_028571085.2 Nepenthes alata | reverse complement strand
AAACAAATTCTGAAGTATACTTACATTAAAATATTATTACAATTTAAACTTGAAAACGAAGGTACACTTACCTGATTTTGAAATTCTTTCACCCTAACCAGTCTAAAGCTCCCTCTTCCTCTTCGCCTCTTACTTCTTTCACGGACTTTCTAATTCATTTTTCACACTAGGAGCTCGGTATTTATAGGGGATTGGTTAGGTGGGAGTGGGTGGGGTAGGTTACCAACTTGTACTTTCTTTTTTTTCTAGAAGTTCAGTGGGGTAGGTAATAATGGTTTACCTTCTCTGGGTAGTTCGAAGGAGGTCAACGGGGTAGGTAAATCTATTCCAACTGAAGTCAGCCTTGATCCAATTCCAACCTACTCCGGTTCCTTTTTTCATCCTCAAAGTCTCCGAAAATCATCACTCAAATTTCCGGTCAAGAACCACATAATTTCGGTCAACATTTCATCCTCAAATTTTTGGTCAACAACCACATAATTTCGATCAACATTTCATCCTCAATTTTTCGGTCAACTGCCTCATAATTCTGGTCAACATTTCCTCCTCAAATTTCCAATCAACAACCTCATAATTTCGGTCAACATTTCATCCTCAATTTTTTGTTCATTAACCTCATAATTCCGGTCAACATTTCATCCTCAAATTTTTGGTCAACAATGACATAATTTTGAACAACATTTCATCCTCAAATTTCCGTCAACAACCACATAATTTTGATCAACATTTTATTCTCAAATTTCCATCCTTCATCGTCCTTCATCAACTTCGGCCATTTCCTTATCATCATCAACTCCGGCCTCCATCACACACACACTATCAACTCCGGCCTCCATCACCCACACCATCACTTCGGCCTCCACACTAACACCATCTCAACCGACCTCCTCAACCACACCATCCACTCCGGCCTCCACTCCATCAACTTTGGTCTTCTCCTTCTCAACTCTGGCCATCTCATTGCTTAAATTTTTCTTTGGCTTTTACAAGGCCTAATTATCATGTTACTTTTAAGATTTGAATCTCATAATTCTCCCCTACTTAAGGAAACTTCATCCTCAAAATTTAAATGAAGTTACTAGCCTTAAGTAAACAAGTGGGGATACTTGCTCTGAATTTCTTCTTCATGTTCCCAAGTTGCCTCTTCATGCAAATGATTCCTCCAAAGCACCTTTACCAAGGAGATTGTTTTTGTATGTAGCTTTTGCTCCTTTCGGTCCAAAAACTGCATCGGTTCCTCCACATAGGATAAGTCTTTGTCAATTGTCAAAGGCTCGAACTCGATCACATGTGTAGGATCATGTACATATTTTCTGAGGATTGATACATTAAACACATCATGTACTTCCGCCAAGCTTGGTGGTAGCGCCAGCCTATAGGCCACATCTCCGATCCTCTTTAAAATATCAAAGGAGCCAATGAATCGCGGCTTCAGCTTTCCTTTTACCCCAAATCTAGATGTCCCCTTAG
Organism: Nepenthes alata; assembly: GCA_028571085.2. Lineage (NCBI taxonomy): Eukaryota > Viridiplantae > Streptophyta > Magnoliopsida > Caryophyllales > Nepenthaceae > Nepenthes > Nepenthes alata. Next base: position 10,765 of record JAOVVI020012452.1, on the reverse strand, counting down.
ATGGAAACACTTTTAGAAATAAAAAGTCATCTACATCAAACTTGAATGCTAATCTTCTCTTCTCTGCATAGCTCTTTTGTCTGCTCCGGGCAACCCTTAAATTTTTATGTATCAACTTTATCTTCTTTGTCGTCTCCTTAACAATTTCAGTGCCTAAAATTATTTTATCTCTGGTTTCCTCCAAGTGGATCGGCAATCTACACTTTCTTCCATATAATGACTCAAAAGGAGCCATGCCTATGCTTGCTTGATAGCTATTATTATATGCAAACTTTACCAAGGCCAAGTAATTATCCCAATTTCCTTTAATTTCCAAGACCGAAGCTCTTAACATATCCTCAAGGACCTGGATTGTCCGTTCTGACTGGCCGTCGGTCTGCGGATGATAGGCAATACTGAACTTCAACTCCGTCCCCAATTCTTTATGCAAGATTTCCCAAAACCTTGAAACAAAATGGGAATCCCTATCAAATACAATGGAAGCAGGCACACCATGAAGTCGGATAATTTCATTCACATATAGTCGTGCCAGTTTATCACGAGAGTAAGTCGTCCTAATTGCTATGAAATGGGCTGACTTTGTTAGCCGGTCAACGATAACCCAAATGGAATTATGATTTTTGGGAGTCCTTGGTAGACCAGACACAAAATCTATAGTAACATCCTCCAGTTTCCAACTTGGAACCGGCATCGGTTGTAATAACCCAGAGGGCTTTCTTCTTTCAGCTTTTACTTATTCGCACACAAGACACTTTTCCACATAAGCCGTAACGTCCCTTTTCATGTTCCTCCACCAAAATATTTTCTTCAAATCCTGACATATCTTATTCACTCCGGGATGGATTGTGTACTAAGATCGATGGGCTTCATTAAAAATTTTCTCCTTCAATTCTTTATCTCTGGCACACACAGCCCTAAATCTCAACACTCCATCTGACCAGACATTAAAATAAATTCTAGAATCTTTATTCTGATCACCCATAATATTCATAAGAAATGGGTCATTCACCTGCTTTCCCTTAACCTCATTTATCACCTTCGGCTGAACTTTAATATATGATAAAATCATCCGGCCGCATTGAACATGCTGCTGAATTTTACTTTGCTTCAAGTATTCCAACATCTTCATTTGTTTAATCTGTAACCTCACCATATAGCCAAATCGACGGCTCGGAGTATCAGCAACTATATTAACTTTTTTTGACTTATACTGTATTTCACAGTCATAATCTTTCAAGAACTCCACCCACCTTCTGTCTCATATTAAGCTCCTCTGTGAGAAGAGATATTTCAAGCTCTTGTGATCAGAGTAGATAAAGAACTTTTCACCATACAGGTAGTGTCTCTAAATTTTCAAGGCAAATACTACTACTGCAAGTTCCAGATTATACGTCGGGTAGTTCTTCTTGTGCGTCTTTAGCTGCCTGGAACCATACGCTACTACCTTTCCATTTTGCATTAATACATATCCTAGTCCGACCTTAGAAGAATCATAATACACTTCAAAACCTCCCGAGTCATCCGGAATAGTCAGCATCGGAGCTGTCGTTAAGCTATCCTTCAACTTCTGAAAGCTCCGGTCACACTCTTCCGTCCAGTCAAACTTGGCTTCTTTCTTTGTCAGCTGTGTCAGGGGCATGGTAATCTGGGAAGAATTCTCCACAAAATGCCTATAATAACTGGCCATGCCAAGAAAAATTCGAATTTTAGTAACAAGCGTAGGTCGATTCCAATTTGTAACGGCCTCCACTTTCTTCGAATCTATAGCGATTCCTCCATTGGAAATCACATGTCCTAAAAATATCAATTCCTCAAACCAGAATTCGCACTTTTTCAACTTAGCATACAACTTTTCTTCCCAAAGCACTTGGAGTACAATCTTTAAGTGGGCTTCATGCCCCTCATGGTTTTTAAAGTATATCAAAATATCGTCTACAAATACCACCACAAACTTATCAATGTAAGGCCTAAATACCCTATTCATCAAATCCATAAATACTGCCAGAGCATTTGTAAAATCAAAAGGCATTACAAGAAATTCATAGTTGTCGTACCTTATTCTAAAAGCAGTTTTGGCCACATCCTCCTGCTTAATCCTCAACTGATGATATCCGGACCTCAAATCAATTTTTAAAAACACCCGAGACCCTTATAATTGATCAAACAGGTCATGGATACGCGGCAAATGATATTTATTTTTAATTGTGAATTTATTTTGTTCACGGTAATCCACACATAGCCGTAGAGATCCGTCCTTTTTCCTTACAAACAAGACTGGCGCTCCCCATGGTGATACGCTTGGTCTAAAAAATCCTTTATCTAACAATTCTTGCAACTGCAATTTTAGTTCCTTTAATTCAATGGGTGTCATCCGATATGGTGTTTTAGAAATTAGCATAGTACCGGGAATGACCTTGAATTCAAATTCAATCTCCATGTGAGGAAGTAGTCCATGCAACTCCTTCGAAAAAACATCCTCAAAATCACACACTACCAAAATATCTTTAACTGGCACACTATGACTCCCAATAGTGCCAGTGTATGCTAAGTAAGCTTGGCATCCACCTTTCACCAAATGTTTAGCATGTAGGGCAGAAATCATAATAGGTATTTCCTTTCTCCTAATACCCTGAAATGAGAAGAGTTCAACTCCAGGGATATTGAAACACACATTCTTTTGAAAGAAATCAATACTGGCATAATACCTTGCTAGCCAGTCCATTCCTAAGATGAAATCAAAGTCACCCATATCTAGTAATATCAAATCTACTATCAGGCATTTTCCATCCACCTCAACCACACACTCTGGGTACACAATGTCAGTCACTCTTGAGGACCCAGTAGGGGTCGACACAGCTAAAGAAAAGTCCAAAACTTTCGTGACAGATATAATATAACGTACAAATTATGGAAAAAACAAAGGAGTGTGTAGACCCCGAATAAAATAAAACAGAGGTTGGAACTCCACAAATAAGAAGGGTACCTTCAACCACATTTGGATACGTCTCAGGGTCTTGTACCGTCACTGCGAAAGCCTTAGCTGCAACTGTTGACTTCTTTGCTTCAACTCTATTGGGAAAAGGACAATCTTTCATCATGTGACCTTGTTGACCACAGTTAAAGCATGCTCCGGTCAACCTAAAACAAGGTCGCCCAGCATGGTTTCTTCCACAATAAGCACAGCCAGTGACTGTTGTTTTGGATTTTGTCACTGGTTGGGATTCAATTATACTTTTCCCTTTAACTGTTGTTTTTGCCTTCTTTGATGTTCCCAAGGGTGCCATATTCGAACTGGAGCTAAAACTTACCCGGCTAGCGGCTATCTTTGCGAAAAACTTTTGTGTCTCTAACTCCTCAAATATTAACGCCCGATCCAAAATGTCTGCGTATGTCTGAAACTTTTGGGTCACTAGCTGCCGTCAAATATCATCCCTTAGTCCTTGCAGGAACTTCTTTGCTTTCCTCAATTTATCCTCCACAAAGTACGGCGCAAAAAGAGATAGCTCCGTAAAATTTGCATCATATTCAGCCACCGTACGGGTTCCCTGTCTTAGCCACATAAACTTCCTCTCCTTCTGGTCTTGAAGACTGGAGGGGAAGTATTTTTCCATGAATACTTCCTCAAACATATCCCAAGTGATTTCTTCATCGGGCACCCCAAATGTCCTCTTTTGCATTGCCCACCAACTATTAGCCTCTCCTTCCAATTTATATGTTGCAAAGGTGACTTTTTTCTAGTCACTGCATCTTATTACGGTGAAGATCTTTTTCATTATCCTTATCAAGATATTAGCTTTGGCTGAATCTGGTTCTCCCGAGAATTCTGGCGCTCTTTCCGCCGTGAATTATAGTACATCGTTTGAGCAGGATTTACCGGAGCTGGCTGTGGTGTTGGGACCGGAGCCATATGGCGTCGCTCCATAGACTCAATTATGTTCATCATTCTTCCCAACAGGTTAATGTATTCTGCTTCGCGATCATGGGGCATATCAGCACCACCTTGGCCGTTTCTTCTACTTCTTCAACTGGCCATTTATATCCTATTATGGAGAATAGGACAATATTAATAAGTTTCAGAGAATCAAGTTATAGGAAGGGTTCACAATTATGTAGGAAACGTATAGGACTGGCCTAAAGGTCTACATCTACCTTCCTACCAATCCTAAATTATCCTTAGTCTTGTCCTGCCTATGCTTCCGCTGTTTGATCAATCATTCCTAAGGTATCTCATTATTCCTCTCTGATACCAACTGTGACGGAACGGATTTTTTTTTAGTTCAAAAATCTTCCCGTCTGAATTCTTTCGAAACTAAGTCCCGAGATGAAGAAATCAAGGGAAATTGTCTTGATTGGACCAACACATGCACACGTATAAAGAATACAGACTTTAAATATGTATATATATTCACAATGCATGCACATGATCATCCAACGTCATGTAATATTCACGGCTCTAATTCTTTTAACATTTCATTTCATCGAACCAAAATTCTTACAGAGATGCCAAAATGTATACAAGTGGAAGCATAGTCATTCATTCATAGTTTGAGATAAAGACATTCAACACTATCAAATTCTCCGAAGATCTTCATCAAGCTTTTTGATTCCAAAATTCCTCCTGACTAATCTTTATCTATTCCTGCTTGTCCAGTATCAATTCTACTATTTCATCTGTAGGGGAAAAATTATAACAAAGTGAGTCAAAGCTCAACATGGCACCAAAAACATGCAATATAAATCATGAATGCGATAACATAGAGTTATATGAAATACCGAAGTTCATTACGGATCCCGATTCTGAAGTCCAAGTCCGATATCAATTTTTCAAAGTTCACTGTTCGATGTAAATTTCCAGGGTACAAAATTTCTATATTTCAAACCTAACTTCCGAAGTACAAAGCTCAGCATTAAAATCTAAAGTTCACATTACATTGTCTATTTCCAAAGTTCATAATGCCATATCATTTTCTTTGTTCAAAGGGACCTAGACTAGTAGACCCTACCAGCCAAGGGAGAGAGTAATCAATGGTAGATTGCATTCACTCCACAAAATCAAAAGCCATAGTTCAATAATCATATCCATTTCAATTTCCATTCAAAATCCAAAGTCCATAATTCAATATCTCTATCCTCTCTTTATGTCCCGAGGAGGGGCAAACCATGTATCACTCCATGGACGGAGTTACCATTGATTACCACCGTAACGTTCTAAGGCATGCCGAAAAACCTTATCTAACTGCTTCACAGTTTTAGGTCCGAAACAAAATTCATCATGTTTTCAAGGACAATCTCATAATTCATACAATCCATGCTCCGGTCAATACTCAAAAGCCGGTCAATATTCAGAAGCAAATCAATATTCAAAACACCCCCACCCTTTTATAACGTTTCAGTTTCCGTATAGGATTTTTATGCACAGTAGTCCGGTCATGAAATAAACAGAAACATGGGCCGACATATACAAATCAATGTGGAGAGCCATATTCATGCAAGACAATTCAAGTTGTAATTTGAATAATAAAGCACATGCTAAACATGAATTAGAGTCAAGAATTTACAAAACGTGAAACTTAGTTCAGATTCATGCCTGCTTCGAGATGAAACTTATACTTATCAAAACAATGCTATAGAAACTAAATTTTGAACTATACTTACATTAAAACATTATTACAATTTAAACTTGAAAACAGAGGTACAATTGCCTGATTTCTAAATTCTTTCACCCCGACCGGCCTAAAGCTTCCTCTTCCTCTTCGTCTCTTACTTCTTTTTTCATAGACTTTTCAATTCCTTTTTTTAGATTAGGAGCTCAGTATTTATAGAGAATGAATTAGGTGGGAGCAAGTGGGATAAGTCACCTGCTCGTACTTTCTTTTCCTAGAAGGTCAACGAGGTAGGTAGGAGTGGTTTACCTACTTAGGGTAGTTGGCAGGAGGTCAACCGGGTAGGTAAATCTACTCTGGTAGATTTCTAAGATCGATCCTTAATCCAATTTTAATCTACTCTGATTGTTTTCCCATCCTCAAAGATTCCCAGCATTTGTCCTCACAATAGGCCAGCAAAGCTGTCCGGCAATTTCCTCTTCAAAATGCTGACTGGCATATTTGGCTTTAAAGATAGGCCGACAATTTAAGATGTTAGGAAAATTTAACTTCTAGGAGCCTGGTGAGGTGCTTACCAAAACACGCCAGCAAAAGCCATCCGGCATTTATTTTCTCAAAAGTCGGCCAGCATTTTGCTTCAAAATTTCAGTCCTTTGCCAGTCAATGAAACCAATTTTTGGTCAACATTTCATCTTCAAATTTTCGGTCAACAACCACTTAATTCCGGTCAACATTTTATCCTCAAATTTTCGGTCAACAACCACATAATTTCAGTCAACATTTTATTGCTTAAATTTTTCTTCATTTTTTACAATGCCTAATTATCATGTTACTTTTAAGATCAGGATCTCACATTTGATAGCCAATTCAGGTATTGAACCTCCCTAATGAACCCTCCATTGAGCAATTTCTTGACCTCTTCCCTCAAAGTAATAAGTTTTTCTATGTAGTAGTTGCTCCGCTTTTATCAGATGGGTTTGTGCCCTTGGATTAGGCTCAACATGTGAATCATTATCTCAATAGGTATCCCCAACATGTCCGCTAGCATCCATGCAAATACACTCGAGTTTTAATAAAGGAACTCCATTGGTTGTTCTTACAAATGATCGAGAAGAGAGCTATCGATCTAAACATACTTTTCTGGTTCACCTGGATGTTGAGAAATTTGTAGGGTGGATTCATCAGATAGGCTTTATTGTAGCATTACTTCATTTCGGAAGTCAAATTTTTTGAACAATTGGGTCCGTACCGTTTGATCTATCTCAACTAGGTAGCAGGTTCTTCTAGTAACTTAATCACCTCGCACCTCTCCTACCCCGTATGGGGTTATAAATTTCATTTTCAAGTGTGTTATGGACGTCATCGCCCCAAAGGCCACTAGGCAAGGTCGACCTAAGATTACGTTGTAAATTAAGGGTATGTCTGCTACTAGGAACATTAACATTTGGGAAGCTATTTTAGGGTACATCACTTGTGTGATTTCTAATTAAATGATCCATTGAATTGGTACGGGATTGTTGTCTAACCTGTATAAACGACCTTCGACTGGTCACATCTAGCTGTAAGGTATTGATTTCCAAAATATAGTAATTATGAGTAATTAAAATAATACAACCAAAAATTAGACCTAAAGTATGCAGAAAATTAAGTTTCGGAAGCAAAATAAGAAGAAGAGGCAGGACGCTTGATGGGCGCTCGAGACAGCACCAAGGCGCATATTCCAGTAGTGTGGCGCTCGATATTTGCTCAAGCCCAACAAGAGGCGCAAATTCCAGTGTAAGTCCGCTTGATGCACATTGGCAGTGTGCTCGAGCGCCCGTTCTAGTGTTGCCGCACCCAAAGCTCGCCTAACTAGAGCTCGAGTGTTAGTTTTCATATTTAAGTGTGTGATCAGTTTTCTTTCAACCTTTTTCATTAGACGAGAGAGAGAGGAGAGAGGGTGAACACGAGGAGAAGAGAGAGAAGAGTAGTTTGAGGCTTTTGAGTCCATTTCTGGGATGGAGCTAGTTAAGAAAGCTATAGATCGAGTTACGGTAAGTGCACCCATATACTTTTCTTTCTATTATTTCTCTTTTCGTTCCGTTTCTTTTGGATATTTTTACTCAAATTCCCATCTAAACATGTATTTTAAAATACTCATATATTAAGCATGCATATATGTTGATTTCGTGATTGATTTGAAAGTTTGGTGAGGTGTTGCGTTGTTTTACCCTTGCCTACGTGTTTCTCCCATTATTTCCAATTATATGTTGAATTTGGCTTTGAAATTCGGAATCCCTAGCTTTGTAAACTTGATTATCATAATTATTTGGTGTCTATTCACATGTATTTTGTATATGCCATTTTATATGTTTCAAAAATTATGTTGGGTACTTTTTTATGAAGGAATTTATTATCTGAAAATTATAAAATTTTGTTTGGCTCAATGTGATAAGAATTTTCTATTTTTTTCTAAATTTTATGTTAATTTGTACATGTATTTGAAGTCATGTGAAGATTTAAATTCATAAGAATATGGCAATCTATATCTGTACCTAAAAAATATAAAAATTATGAAATGTATAAGAAGGAAACTCCACAATTTGTTAAGTTTGAAGAAGTATTCTCCAGGGAGTGAGAACTATGTGATATAAATTATGTGTGGTAATTCCCTTAAGAATAAGTAATCATGAAATTTGACTAATGATTTATATCTCAACTGGTGATATTTTCTAACATGTCTTAGAATATTATTGTGGTAGATCAAAAAATTTCCTAGGCCACGGGGGATGCTATGGTGGCATAAGTATTATAGCCTCATATATCGGGTTAAAGGTATACCACTCACCACAGGGTATTTGAATTTTATGGGTAGTGCCTTAGGATGTTTGAAAGTATACATATTTCATTCCTCATTCAGCTATTTCATTAGCTGGTAAGGCCTATTAGTTCTGATCCCTAAATATGAATGAATTTCTACATATTTTAGAACCTAAATGAATTAAATATAAAATGTGAAAAAATAAATATAATCTGAAAATATATTGATCATGTTTCATATTTATGCATATATATTATGCTCCTATTCCGTTCCTTTGACTTATTTTGAGTATATTGCTTATATATTTGTTTATATTGTACCTTGTTGAGTATTTGACTCACTCTCTTACTATTTTTCTTACCTTCAAATGAGCACAAGATGATACCCGATGAGGTGGAGTAGTGGCCATAAGATAGCTAGGCTTAGAAGATAATTTTACAGTTTTGTGCATATGTATGGAAAACTTGTATATATGTTGGATGGATATATTGATGTATTTTGTTTTTATTGATGATATTTAGACAAGTTATTTTTCAGTGTGTATCAATAATTCTGTGACGTCTCACATTTTTGCCTACTTTTATTGAGACATCAAACTATACATAAGTCCTTAAATATATCATAATTATACACATGATCGTCATATCAAGTGGCTCCAACCCCGTATGACTTAAATACGGAGTTGGATTCTTTAAAGATGCTACTAGGAACCAAAAATAATTACCACAAAAATTTAGCAGAAGCATAACTAAATAATCACACCCAATATCCACATGGTAATTACATATTTTTGTTTATTATAGGACGGAGTACAAAAGTTTTACAAAATTTCTCATGATTCCACCCGTATACTACATTCTATCAAATACATTAAAAGATCAGCCTAGCTCTTTTCCTTTACTACTACTCATTTGGAATAAACCCTTGGTCTCCATCTGAGGGGGTTAAAAAATGGCAAATGAGTGAGCCAAATGCTCAACAATGTACAAATAAAACAAAGATATGTACAGTTGTACTTAAAATAAACATATAAACTTAAATATCAGAGGAACGAGAATATGCATGAACTTCTGATTCTTCTTTTCTGATTTTTAATTTTCTTTAGTCCTTTTATTATCTATCTTTAGAGACTAGGACTAGTAAGTCATACCAACTAATGAAGCGTCAATCGAAAAAAGGATTGTGTTAACCCCGACACAATCTGAGGCAAATGTCAATAGAGTGGATTGTGCATATTCCCTCAATCAAAGGTCATAACCTCCATATTACACTCTGAGGTGAGTGGTACTATCTATATCGACCGGTAGACGAGACCAAAAGCTAACATCCTGCAGCTGCTTTTCTTTACCTTCTTTTACACACCGAGAGAGGTGGTACTACCTATATCGACTGGTAGACGGGACCAAAAGCTAACGCTATGCAGCTTAATAAATAAATTCTTCAATCTTCACTGTAATATCCAAAGATGTGCCAATAAATATCACCCGCTATAAAGCGTGGCCAGGATAATGCTTGAGTTTCTACTATAATATTTATGACATACCAGAAATATTACCCGCTAACATAATTCCTTAGTCTAATTTCATACTTATTCTCAAAACTTGAAAATTTCTTTACATAGGCTCTTATCTTGTTCTTTATATTTCTTTACTTAATTTTCTCTATTCCGGGAGAAAATACTTCTTATTCTTACAAAACTTTCATAGAATCTTTTGTTGAACATTAATTCATAAGACACGGCATTAAATAATAAAAAACAATGCAATGGCCATGCAAAGTTCCCATGCAAAAAAACATGCAATGATGCGATAGTTAGTAACATACCATAAATTGTAACAAAAATCAATACATTATCTACTTTTGCAGCTTTAACCTTAATTTCTTATATATATTAAAATGTAGATTTAACATGTAATATATTCGACTAACTCTGCGGTTAAATCAATATTTGATTCCAATGATGACTCGGTTAGTTCCTTTAGTCAATTTTTGTACCTTTCTTAGGAGCTCGGTTCCCAGTTCGGAGGTCGGTTCGTGTGAGGTTCCGGGGTTATGGGCCGGGTAATTAACGATTAATCATCGTCTTAGTTATTAATCATGTATCGATTAAACGATGTAGGGATTGGTGTAAGGTAAAAAGTTGGAAAATAATTCAGAATTTTCTCGCTGTGGTGCACGGCCAGCTGCCAGTGCCCGCTGACCGCTCGAGCGGAGCTCCAGCGGAAAAACCAGTAGCGAATCCGCTTGCTGGCCGCTCGAGCAGTAGCAAGGCCGCTCGAGCGGGGGATGACCCGTGGCGGGTCCGCTCGCCATCCTCTCGAGCCGCGCTCGAGCGGTCGATGCGATCTAAATACGCGCCCAG